>JARK01001704.1:173156-185112 GCA_000688135.1 Ancylostoma ceylanicum
GGGGAGGCTAAAATTTCAGGGGGGGGGAGGCTACTAATCTACAAATTTCTACAAAATGCCAAATCACGCGTTTAATAACGTTTATACAATTAAAGGGTAGCTGTCCAAGTAGATCGGCTACTTATTTCGGAAATTTCAGACCTGGTTACTCAAGCAATCCACCTGGCATGATCCAACTGCCGAAGATAGGGCCGAACGGACTCCCAGTTTATCCTGGACAAGACGGTCCCACATATCCTACTCTCAGTGAACGGGTAAGTGAGAGAATCACCAAATCAGTCTAATTTTTCTGAAAATTGAAAGGATTTCAGGGGAGGAGGGGGGGGGGGGGACTATTTCACTGATTTTTACAAAATACCAAATCTTTTTATCAAATTTCATACGTATGGGTTTTCCTGCTATGTTTTTTTTTTCAACGAAAATCAGTAATTTAAAGGGGAATTTTATTTCAAAAAACTATTATGGATCTAAGCTGGGAATGAATGAGACAGTAGAGAAGTTGAAGGGGTAATGCTCAATAAGATTGCGAGGATCCTAAGATCTGTGTTTTGCTTGGAAAAATGGGAGAGAGAGAGTGCTGTGAAATATGGAGAGTAGTATGTATAGAAGTTTGAATGTCTTTTTGGAGTGAAGAGAAATTTCTGGGTTTTTGTCAAAGGATCCAAATCCTAAGGGCTTACTGTCGGATTAGCCAGTACTGCACGATTTTAGCAAATGTCCCTGAAAATTTAACCACTTGGCTAATCCCTCCAGTAACTTCACATTCCCAGCGTGCACTTTGAAAATAGCTGGACGGGTGTGTTTGTGTCTGTTTCGGGATGGATGGTCGACGCACCCATCGGTTAATTCATTTGTTGGTGTGTTATTGGAGTCTGTCATAGCGATGTGTGCAAAAGCGAACACACAAATACAGACGATTGGATATCAGCTCGAATGTATGGATAGGCGAAAATGTTACAGATGTCTGGATCGCTGGAAATATGTCTGACTAGTTTATTTCAGCCAATTAAGATACAGACGGGTGGTGTCTGGTCAAGATTATTAAGAGAGCGGCTACAGAGTCGCTTCTGGATTTCACTCAGCAGTTGTTTTTGTTGGAATTTTCTCAAATAGACAATCCTGACCCTGGTCTGGGGTGGCTGATGAACCTATGTAACTCGAAAATGGTTTTTCTAATGAGGTAACATGAAGTTTATTCACGCCCCCTGTGGCTGAGTAGTATTTGTTTAACACCTGAAATGAAATGTTCAACAGCTCTGGAAATAGGCTAACTTTGGCTGGTCTTTAAGAAAAACTACATTTTTGACTACGTTTTCATCCCAGTATACATACATGGTTTCGGATGAAGAGGAAAGCCTTCAGCTCTCGCCTGCACAGTGCAAAAGCCTGGATTAGAATCGATCCACAAGTTGGCGTTGCCCCTTTTGCACAGAGAATAGGAGGACGGAGACATATGAGATTTTTTTTAAAGGAAATATGTTTCTGTGATACGAAGATGAAGAAAAATTTATGGCTTTTGGAGCTGAGATTTTCTGCAAAGCCTAGGCGAGGTCAGACAGGCAAGCGACTGACTTAGGAGAGAAGGTTTTGAGGACGATAACCCCTTAGACTTCCTATTAGGCCTGCTAGGCGCGTCTTTTCTGCTATTCCTTTGTTTCTGATGTATAGTAAGTGCAAGGGAGAGGCACGTGCTCGAGTTGTTGGTGTTTTTGTCTCGATTGGATGGAATCGCTTTGCGTTAAGCGAGTGGTGAAGGGTTTATGTTCCATTTTGGTTGGTTCGACAAATTTCGCTTCTAGGCGGGCTGCTGACTGGTTCAGCCATCACTTTAGTACTTTTGTTTTGGTAATGAGGCAGCATTTTCTACTTTTTTGGGTTAATCCTTTGTTGTGGTAATAATCCATAGTGAAGAATTCCTTGAGCTCCGTAGAGAAGGAAACCCTATCGTCCGTGGTATAGATTGGTTTATATATTCTTTTTGAGGACGGAGGATAGAATTTTCCATCCCATTTTCTTTTTCTGGCTGAAGAGAAAGCAGTCGTTCTTAGTGGCCATTCCGTTCACGCGATGTGCACTTCTTTTCCCTGCATAATTCCCAGTGTCCCGTAAGGAATTCAATGTCACGAGATGTATGGATGCATGCTCGAGAAGAGTGATGACGATCGGACATATTCTTGGCATACAAGGCTCTCTTTTCTGGATTGTTGTTCCATAGCACGTTTTTCTAGGATCTCAAAAATCGCGTTTCGTTGTGTTTTCAGAATTTTTTGCATCTATGATTCTTGAGGCTTCGTATGCATGACGTTTGATTTTTGTTGGCATGCATTTTAGTTTTTCTTCCGTTCTTGAATCGGAAATATCAGAGCCACGTTCTGTGTGAATTTCCGTATCGGTGAATAATCGCTGCTGGACCTTGGTTTCCAAAAAATGCTTATTCAGTTGCGCACATGAGGTTGTTAGTGTACACATTTGGGTGTTTTGCGGAAGTGATAATTGGATCTTGGATTTGTTTTTCGGTAGGGAAAAGGAGCAGTAGTTGCAGGAAGAACAGGAATTTCCTATGATTATAAGCGTAGAGCTGGAATAGCCCTATAAGCCATTCTCCGAGCACAAGACCAGGGCTGAAATAACCCTACAAACCATAAAAAACTTCCCTTGATAGCTTCATTTCTGCTTTTGCTATGTATGTTCCTGTGAAGGTTGTATAGTTACCGATTGATCTACGGGTTTTATGGATTTTTCCTGCAGCGGCGATAGTTACAATGAACTCCAAACGGTCGTAGACAAGGGCCGGGACCGCGGTGCGGTTTTCCTCCGTGTCTCTGCCCAGCAGGCCCGGTGCAGCAGACAACCAGAGTGCCCGCGCAGCGGTCCCGGCCCTTCTCTACGACCGTTTGGTTTTCACTGTAAGTATTTGTGCTCTTCGCCTGCCTTTCTCACTGCTCTGTCCAACTGATTCACTCTTTTCTGCGTTCTTTTTCTATTTGGCATATTTCCAACTGTCATCGTCAATGAAATGCGCTATCCATGCACAAAAAGATAGACAAAAAAAAAACACCTAACCATAACAAACCCTGCCATGAACGAATGAAGCTATTATCTGAGGACCTCCTGAAGGCGCTCTGCTATACCCTAAGTTATGAGCGGCAATAAAATCAAGGAAATGGCATGTACATTAATCCTACCTTGAATATGCCGTAATATTTCCTGGGAGGAATGGGAGCGGAGGAGCTGTGTTGAAGAGTGAGGTGGACTTCTGAGGCTACATGCATCATTGAGATTGGTCAGGTTAAACGCTTCCAAATTTACCCACCGTCGGCACGGGTGTCTACACGTTTACCCTGGGTAATTTTAATGAGGCAGCCAGGCATAGCAGGGGCTCTGAAGATGTAGTTATTTGCCTTAAATTTCTCTTTTCTTTGTGCGCATTTACAAATCCCAGTCCGCAACAACTCTTTTCGGTTTTGACTAGCTTTTTCCACGTCTCCAGGCCTATGCCACTAAGTTCTGGTGACGAATGGTCATTAATTATTCGCCAGCTGCATTTGGGGAACGCTCATCGGCATTTGTACTTGTCCAAAGTACCAGCTGTTTGCCTACGCTTTGCTACTAAATTTACTCTTGTAGCCATGGAAAGGCTATTACTAGTTTTAGAGTATTGTAAAGTGGAAATTCCGGCTGGGTTAGTGGGAACTTGGTTTTGTTTTTATCTCCTGTCACATTCCTTCACCACAGTTTCCCTACGTCAGTGTTTCCGTATAAGGACCTAGAATTCGCTAGAAGTCTCGAAATTGTACCAGAGCTGTCTTATGAAATAGGACGAGCTGTCAGTTTGAAATCCTATTGAAGCAGAGTGGCATAAGACTAAATGCTCGCGGGAATCCAGGAAAATCCATCTGAAAAGTAAAAAAAAAACGGAGGTTTGGAGTATCAGTCTTCGAGGGAGACTCGCCTATTCTTCAAATTTTCCAGCGCTGCATGGGTTTCTTATAGAATTTTGTGCTGCAGGATTCGTTTGCTTGTTGGAGGGCAATTTTTGGATTGCAACCATTTCCACATTAGGGGTTGTCCTTGATGGGGTAGTTGATACTTGGATGAGTTTTGGTTTACTGCATTCGGAGTTACCCATTTTGGTAGGAGCAATAATTTTTCCCCAGTGAGATTGAAGTACGTTTCTTCCAGAAGTGCATCCCCAATGAATCGTATGGTATCCAGAGGCTAGGCTTAAAAAGCGAATTCTATAAATTTTTCTCTTTTTTAGGTACAAATAGTTGCTTAGAGATCAAGCCCCCATCTTTTTACCCATGCTTGTTTAGCGAGCGTTAAGAAATGTGAATGTGGACTTTGTACAGCGGAAAACTGATGAGGTACGGCCCTCGGATCGAACTGGACGACGCGACGAACTTTATTAAATTTATAGCCGGAAGTGTCGTCATGCGCTCCTAGTTTAGCGTATTCCACTAGCTAGACAAGACCTTTTACAAAGTTGTACTCCCTTTGTGGTGAACGCGGGTAACGGGAACAGCCTTATTATGACCTAAGTTGCTATAGTGCAAGTAAAGTTGTCAAGGCTGCACTATGTGGTTTCCGGCGGAGAATTTTCTGGCTGGATGAATGGCAGGGTTTTCCGGTGGTGGCCGGGTTTCTTTTGGTTACTTAGTTTTTTTGGGGTATGCCATATTTCCTGTGCTGAAGTTTGGTGGGGCGAATATTTGCAGACGTGCAAGTGTGGATGGCGGTGTTCCTTGCCCAGCTCACGCAAAAGCCATCTATTCATCTTCTTTGTTTTATCAATTTTCTTTGAGAGAAGTGGCATAGTTGGATGCCTTCCATGAAATGTCTTGCACACATTGCAGTGGGTCCGGTTCACCCCACTCTTCCCGAACGCCTTTTTTATTTATTTATCAAATGCATTCAAGGTGTTCCGCATAAGGAAAGCACATCACAACAAAAAAAAACGGATTAAAATGAAACTAAAATGCTAAAATCTGCTAACGTTACCAACACAAATAAAAGCTAGAACACAATGGGTCCGAAGCGCCTCCAAGTAAATTCTCACTATCTTGAACCAAATACCCTCCATTGAATGCTGCAACTGAAAAGAGCCCCGCATCATCCTGCAAAGGTGTACAGTACTGGGAAGAACACCCCCAGCGGTGATCATTTACGAGGGTCGGATTTCTAACCCGCTGGTAGAGCACTTTCCAAGGTCTCATGTCCGCATGAAATTCTTGGGAACTAACGAGCCGCTGTTATTTTGGAGAGGGTAACCTCCACAAATGCATCATTGATGTTATAAATAGCTTACATTGTTGACCGTTTGAATTTGAATTCATGAAGCATGCACATAAGTTCTATACCTAAGTCATCCCAGCGCTGTGAATTGGATCCGTGCCAAAAATGGCATGGATAGCAGATGTTTAACACCACCAAAACCCGTGAAAAATGCTGCAGGATTTTGCAATCACATGGAGCGAAACGACATTAATGAGTGAACCAAAACCAACTGGCCCAGAAATTCTGCACACACCTAATATTCTGGATATTCACAGCGTTTTATGTAGATTTCCAAAAGGATCTCTCGCCTTTCAAGCTAATATTTATAGTCCTTGTCGAAAAGATAGACGAATTGTGCGTGCGGCTTCTTAGCGTTGCGGCTGCAGAATCGTGGCGGGACCTACTCGACCTTCTCACTTGGAGCATATTCTCTCCGCATCTCTCGTCCAGGTCCCGCCACGATGGTGCAGACGCGCAATCCGTCTAATTTTTTGAAAAGGACTGTATCTCTCTGTAATTTCTTGCATAATAAATCGACAATTGGAGAGCATGGGACTTGAAAGAACTCAAAGAGTTGGAATTTCCATAGGATTTTGGGTGTCTACTTGAGGAATTCTGGGCTTTTACTCTTTGGAATGATTTTCTGATGTTTGAAAATAGATTTTATCCCGGTAAGGGAGCTTCTCTTCACTCTTTCTTTTATTTATTCGTTTTCCATGGTAGATCATAACATGTATAATTCTTTGGAAAGAGGGTATGGTGAAGGAAAAATGAAACCGCAAAGAAATTTCATTACTTAGAAAGTATTTGAGAGCTCTGCTTATTCCTCATTCTGGCTTTTTTGTCTTCATAGACAAGATGTTGTCCTTAGTTCTTCTGTCTCCTTTGTTCGCCCTTGTTTTCTGCTCGCTTTCCTTTTTACATTTCTGCGCTGGATCCATTTTCATCCTGTGGACATTGGAAGAAGCGAGGAAAAGCACCAGAGTTCTCTTTATGTTCCTGTTTTTGTTATTGCGGAAACGATACTTTGAGCATTTCCCCGGGTTTGGCGTTGTGCATTCGATTTTCGTCTGCCCAATGATTTTGAGTTGTGCAAACGGCATTTAAGCGGCGACATTTGGGTGAGGAGAGTTTGTTTTGTGGATATGGCTCCATGTGGCTGAGCCTCATTCGCTTCTAGTGCGATCGGCGTTGGCGGAGTCGCTTCCCTGTGATGGATCCCTCTTTCAGTGGTGTTTGTTGTGCTTGGCTTAACTGAATCGCGTTTAACCTATCGGTGTCGGGTGTCGACTTAACAGAGTTAAAGAAGCGTAGAAACGACAACAGATGTCGCCTCAACAGAAAAATTGGATAGTGTTTCTGTGTTTGTGCGGTGACATTTGATCAAAATGTGTTTTTCTGGATATGGAGGCGGCAGTTTCTCCGCCCCAGAGGCACCTTCTTCCTGTTTGAGGGCAGTTCACGCATGCAGGGCCGAACGCTTCCGCTCGAGGAATTTACACGCCGTTCTTGCTGCACGCTGAATGCTCCTGGATTTTTTCTTCGACGCTCTGAGAGAAACGTGGATTATATTGG
Source organism: Ancylostoma ceylanicum (assembly GCA_000688135.1). Taxonomy (NCBI): domain Eukaryota; kingdom Metazoa; phylum Nematoda; class Chromadorea; order Rhabditida; family Ancylostomatidae; genus Ancylostoma; species Ancylostoma ceylanicum. Next base: position 180,009 of record JARK01001704.1, read on the forward strand.
ATTACTTTGCTAGCAGAGAGGTCTCACTTGTAAAATTGACTTTCGGGCCTCTGCTGTGTTCCATCACCTCGTCAGCTCGATAGCTCAGTAATGTGACTGCTTCAGGAGGTCCTGGTAAATCTGAGAAATGTAAACTATCTTATCCTATCCTCGACATAGCGACCTCCCTAGCAAATCCTGTCACTCGTCTCCTGCTAGCTCCTCCCCCTATACTTCCCGAAAATGGCTCCTCCAGAAGTTCAGGCAAATATGAGAAAAGTAACCTTTGTCATCCTATTCCCGTCATGGCGATCTTCCATGCAAATCCCGCCTTTCCCCACATGCTTGCTCCTTCCTCCTCACCCTCTTTGAATATATTTCTTTACATGCTCCACCCTGTTTCTCATAGACATCGGTATCTTCTTTGGATCAGACATTTTCACTTAATTAGACATGGTTTTGTAAGATCCCCTGTTTGCGTGAAAGATGGTGGATTCATGCAAGTTTTCCACGAATTGTGCCTACATCCTGAAAATAAAGCTGAAAATGAAACGCTGTGCATCTTCTGTGCTCTAACAAGGAACTCTTTGCATCCCACCTTGCAGGCCTCTGCTCAATGATTCGAAACCGCATCCCTCATTCTTTAGGGCGCTGAGATTACCCGATTCATTGAGATTGTGTTGAAGCTCGCGCTAGCCATGTACTAGTCTATATGGTATTGGCATTTTTACCCTGGGTAATTTCAATGATAATTGCAGCCTCAGATACTAGAACCGATCAACCGTGCAAATCTCCTCAATATGTTTATCCTGAATGAGGCTTGTATTAAATGCCCATTTCCCTTTGTTCTCCGCTCGATTTTCGTTGCGACGCTGAGCAATTTCTTCTGAGTGCACGAACTTGGGGACAGGCGTTGGTTATGGCTTCCGCAAGCTGCGCTAGTTGTTTGGAAACATTCCGAGTTCTTTTTTCTATGACCAGAAAATGACTGGTTGGATAGTTGTAAGAGAATTGGATGAACCGGAGTCATAATTTCTTACTTGGGACGTCTTCCTTCGATGAGAATTGTAGCCAAAATGTGATAAGGACATAGTAGTAGCATTCTTATACAAGATTCTACCCTCACTTATATATTAGTTAGGTGGAAGTAGCACCCATTTCAACAGATTCTATTTACTTTGGCATTTTATGTCAAACACATCTTGTTTCTCTCTTTGGAACACGTTTTGTTGAAAATTTTAGTGTATTTGGAGGAAGCGGTCTTGTAGCCTTTGGGAATCGTTATTATAGAGCAGTTCCACACTGAATATCAAGTAATTAAACTCTGCATCGGATGATGTATTAGATATAATTTGAGTGAAATTTTCGATTAAGGACCTAGTTGATGCCAAATTTTTAATCAAGTGGAAAATTCGAATATCCATCCGAAAGGCAAAGCAATAGATACAGCCTTGAAACGAAGACAAGAAGGGCTTTTCTTCCTGAGAATTCGAGTCTTCGGCTCGTTCCCTAAGGTCTTGATGTAATCGCTTTTTATCCTGTATATTGCATTCAGAAATGTGATGGTTTCAATTGAGAGGAATATTCTGATTCGTCTATGCCACTCAAACCCTTGTTTTTTTTTTCTTGAAGGTTTTCATACTTCTAGTCGATTTCCTTAGTACACTCTCTAGAAATTCTCATCTGCCTAGTACGGAGAGCGAGTTCATCTGACTAGGGCATATCCAGAGTACTTTCGAGTAGTCTGAAGGCTGAAGCAGGCTTTGTACTTCATTAGTTCAGAAGAAGCTAACGAGACGCATGTAGTGGACAAATGCTAGCACATTGATTAAGGGAGTTGATGTCATTGCAGCGAAAAAAAGAAGTATCCCTCGTTCTATCAGTCAATGACATATGTTCTGTTTTTATTTTGATGGAGTTTCCAAGCTGGACAGCAAATAAATGCGACATGCACGCTTGTCCTGTGCTGTAGGAGAAGATAAAATGGCCACCCAGCCTGCTGGTGTACGAAGGGAATTTGGACGTTCTCCAGTGCACGTTCTGGCTTATAACGTTCGTTCAACTTTTGCACGTGCTAAGCATTTTTCTCTCCTGTGGGAGCCATATGTTAAGCAATTTTCGTGCTTTTTGGATTGGATGTTAATGAGAAGTTATTTTCTGGAAGATGGAAAGCATGCTGGATAGGTGTAATTTTCGCCCTGGGCTCGGGAAGAATCTCCAGTTGTTTGTCAGCGTTTTGTTCTATATATAACCGAAATCGAGGACACTTCCTTGTATGTGTGCGTGACGAGAGTTTAGCTACTGAACCAAGGATGAATAGATACGGAAGAGGAACTACTACTGTCCTTCGTAATCCAGCTCTGTGGCTCATTGTTGTCTGATCTATGGCGCCGTTAGAGTAAATTGGTGGTTCGAAAGTTCACTGCCCTCTCAAATCGGGTTTGACTAAGGCCATCCCACGTGCGTGGATTCATTCTAATGTGATGATCTTTGACTTTCGTAGATTTGTCGTCGTTGTTCTGTTCCTTCTATGTGAAGAATTTTAGGTCGTTAGATTATCGGCTGCTGTGTGGAGATTTCCTAGTAAGGTGTTTATCCAGGGCTTGGATGGTTTCATAATCGTTGAGCTAGGATTCATGAATGCGCAGCAGAGCAAAAGAAGGCTAGCAAACCAATCCTCACGTTCTGCGTTTCCTAGCATTACGTAATCTTCTCTGGCATTACGAACCATAGGTTTACTTGGTTATCGCTTCATGAATCTCAGCTTTGGTCCAGGGTGCATCATTGTAAGGATGGGTTGGTCCGGGATGCGTCAGTGTAGGATGGGTTACCTTGTACCCGTGGCTGGCAGATAGGTGTAGATAAGGTCAAGTATGGATAAACATGGTAATTAACGTCAAGTATAGAGTAAACTTGGGTTTTTTACCAGGTTTGCCATGAGTAATCTGAATAGTGCATCTGGGACTTGGTTTCCTTTCAGCTTATAGCTCTTACTTCCCACCCCTTGAAAAGGAGATTTCCCTATAGTTTTTTTTTGTAGTGGATGATTTTTGTCGATATTTTATTCAGTTTTTGACCCCGTGACAGGTATGAGCTATCTCATTGTTAGTTTAAACTGTGCTCACGTTCACAAAGCTTTTTGCTTGATTAGTTTATTTACCCGACGCAAGGGGTGCGTATTAGAGGACAGAGCACGGACGATCCGTAAAGGCCTTAAATACTACTGCATCCTAAGGCCAATACCTTAGTGATAATGTTAGGAAGGTTGCGGAGCAAAAGTACTCATAACCTGGGGGTTTTTTTTTTGTTCAAAAATCGCCGGCTTCCTGCTTATTCGATGCTTCTTTTCTTGGAAAAAAAATTTGGGAAAATCCTGATAAATTTGGCTAAATTTCTTCTACCACTTATTCCCAATTTTTATTCCTCGGTGGTTTAATATTCTTCTGTCCAGTGCCTCTCGCTCGCTGACCGTGAGATGTCCCCCGGAATCATGCTCTAACCTTTTGTTTAAGCTAGACGAAATAGCAGTGCCAGTCGTCCATACTTCAGTAATGGGACCTGCTTCTTGCTTGTGCAGTAAAATCCATTGCCATTTCTGGATTATGGAATGGGAATATTTGGTCCATCATTGTTGGGAGGCATGTCCTCGTTCCCCTTAAACCATTATCTCAGTTCTAGAAGACAGAGTTGGAAAATTTATTCAGAACGTCCTCCTCGTCTTTTTTTTTCCTGATGTAGTACGGTACTAAGAATAATTTTTGCGTCTTTTCGTTCTTTCTAGGACCTCCTTCACTGCTCCATGCTTCCTTGAATTGATGGTGCATTTTTCTCGTAGCTCATCTTCCTAGTTTTTCTCTTGAACGTGCTCATCAAGCTTGCAAGAGCATCGGCGCGGGTGTGTGCATGCTGCATTTGTGATGGGATTTGTACACATCTTTGCAACTAAGTCTGGCAGCTCGTGGATTTTTTCATGGAAGGCCTGCTCAAGGAAATACCTAATCTGTAGGCTTGTTTTACCGAGAGGAGCTGTGCTATGTTGAATTTTCTTGGGGGCGGGTGCTAAGGTCAGGCGTTCCTAGAGGCGTCTGCCGGATGCTGATGGTGGCGGTGGTAAAGCTTGCATATGTTGTTTACGCATGCAATTACGAGACGCCGTCATGTCATGTTTCGTCTGCGACTTGGTTCCGTGTTATTGTGGATTAGTAGCAGCTTTGATGTGAGGAAAAATATTTTCTGAGGGTAATTGTAGCTGTCTGATTGATGCTTTTTCATTGTGGATCGGTGTGCCTCTCCGTTGGAGCTTTCCTCATTTTTCTGGATATGATTCTCCTTTATCCTGACTATATGAAAGATGCCCGTTTTTTAGCGATTCGAAGGATTTATTTTATCTCAGGAATAGCTAACCTGACTTTACAAGCGCGCCTTTGCTTCTGGATGCGATCTGCCTCGTTACTTTAGATGTTCTACCTTTCAGTTTCTAAGTCGAACTGTCGGGGCTGGAATTCGTAAAACGATAACCCAGCAAACCTATGGTGGCTAGAGTTATTGGCTATTGCATAGACTACGTAATACAAAGAGACGCAGGACGTGAAAGTTGGTTTGCTAACCTCGTTTCGCTTGGTTATGCATTCATGAATCCTAGGACCGCATACATAGTTGAGATTCCTCAACATAAATATATTAAGATTATACGAAATTACCCATCGTTAGCACGAGGGTCAATACATCTACCCTGGGTTATCTGTGGTGCATCCAGGACCTAGCCCAGTTTGCTGTAAAGGTCCACTTTCTGAGTCTGAGTACATCATTGGGATTATCCAGGGTATTTTATAACGTCTGTGTGAATGGGTAAATTGGGTTTGTGCGGTGTCACTACCTTTACCCTGGGTAATTCCAATGATGCATGCGGTCCCTGTTTTTTTTTTTGTTCCTTCTTCCACGTTTATTTGACCACCCTTGTTTTTTTTTTAATCCAGAAACCTTCCTCTACATTCTCGTCATTCATCATTGGATGTTCCAGGCCCATATCCTACTACATACCATATCCAGTCATGTGAAAGAAAACACCGGTTATGTACCCGTTCCCACTGGACTTTATCCACCCCACCCCCCCCCCCCCCCCCCC
>JARK01001704.1:185227-205692 GCA_000688135.1 Ancylostoma ceylanicum
CCCCCTACCCAACGAATCAGACCATTCCGGTCTAGGATTCATGAACGCATAACCAGGCGAAACCAGGCTAGCAAACCAACTTTCACGTCCTGCATCTCTTTGCATTACATAGTCTTCATGCATCCCAAGTCTGAAAGAGTGCCCTAACCACACCAACATCCGCTAGAGGGCGATTATTCGACTGGATAGATTATTCTGGAAAAGGACCCTCATTTTCCGTTCGCGATAGGCTCCCCTCCCTCTCACCACTTTGTGTTTTCGTCTCCCGTTAACAAATAAGCCAGTTGGTGAATGAAAACCCGCAAGAGTGAACTGTGATGTTAGCTGAGTTAGTTTTTACTGCGTGAAGAGGGCGTTAGGTGCTACGCGAGCAGTGCTTCCGTTGGTTTTAACCACTTGCTATGGGATGGTGTGTGGATGCTTTGGCTACTATTTTGTCCAAGTGGAAAAGTAACCATCCCTCTTTCTCTGTGTGGTTGGCAGTTATTAGATCTTACCACTAATTTGTTGCCTTTGGTGCCAGATTTTCAAACTTTCCATACCGCAATATGAGTACTTTTCCTTCCGTGCACATCTTATCCTCTGCTCCTGTACTATGCATCCTAAACAGTGACTATTTTTCTTTTTCTTGTTCTTGCTTGGTAATTATAAGATGTGCTATCTCCAAAAAAAATATTCGAGGCGACTTGCAGCAGCTGGTAATCTCGTTTTTGTTCGATTTGCAAGCTAAGCTGACGGGCAGAGTTTTCTGGGCAGCTTAAGGAGCAAAAAGTGTTGGATGACGGCAATTACGCCTGTTTGTTGCATAGAATGCGTGCACTTGTGTGCACTACATCGACAAATGAGCGATGTTCTGGGCTTTCGAAGTTTCGAGTATTGGCAGGGCTGGGAAAAAAGCCGAACAGAATTTGAAGGCACAGAGTTTTTTGCTCGTCAAGGCCTGACACTGCTTTTTTTCCTCGAAAGTTCATTTAGAAACAGAAACGTCAGTGGAATGAAGTACATGTGAATAATGTTGGGAAAGGGCAGCGAAAGGGTGTCTGGCTAAGGCGAATGACGGGCTATTCGGGGCGAACGACGAAGATGAAGTGGGTGCACCTTGCGATGTGGAGGAATTTGAGCCTAAAGGGGCAATACTTCCAGAGAAACCATCATGCAGAGTATAATAGCACAGCAGTATCGCTGACGTGGAAGAGCGGCTATTTATTTCGCGAGTTTAATCACCGTGACGGAATCTGAACGGATATGGCGATTTCTGGATTGGAGAAATTACAGCAAGGATTTGTTTGCGGCGTTTAATCAAGCATAACATTGCAGGGAAATTCGTTTTTAACCAATACTAGCCGCCCAAACTTACAGCGGAAATGGGGATCGTGCATTTGGTTAAGAAGCAGGAAATTGTTCCTTACCATTTCCCGGAAGGTTCAAGCTCTGTCAGATGGACGAGTTTCATGGGTAAAAAGTTGATATCCATGGAACTTCGCGGCTCATCTGTGGGTAAATTTCAAAGTTCTGCTGCCCAGAAGAGTTTTCTGCTACCCAGTTTCTCTGATTGGACTAGTTTTTCGAGCTGATTATTAGAAACTCCGGATTTTTCCGCTTAGATTTGGTCCGTTCAACTCTTCCTGCACCTATCCAGAAGATCTCGATGCTGTCCGAGTATTTAATCTCCCCCTCGCAGCGTTCCCACTTTCTCTGGCGATGTTCGTCACTGGAAGTGGAAGTAACACAGGATATGAGACCCCTTGGTAAAGCTGAGGGGTAAACGTGATAAATAGGTATAGATTGCATTGTTTCCAATCTCATTGCTAGGTGGTAAACTGTTTGATGAATTCCAAAAAGAAGGTAACTTGTGAGTGGGGGGGGGGGGAGTAATTGTGGTTACAACGGGTAAACTCAATGATGAGTACCACCCCTGGTGGCTGTTGTATCCATACGGATAACTAGGAAAGTTCTAGGCACAACAGTACGAGCAGGAATCGCATTGAGGTTATCATGGTTATACGAGTTAACATCACAAGGTTTTACCCATATTTAACGGGGTGTCAATCTGTTTACCCTGGGTAATCTTGAGGACGTATCCACATGTAGGACAAGACCGCTCTTTTTTCCACTACTAGTTATTCGTGAACACGGGCACTGAACCATAGGTACGATAGGGGTGAGACAGGTGTTAAAAAAGTGAAGGTTGTCTGGGCCGAAAAGTGAAGGTTGCTCCGCAACCACAGCTTCGATAGTGCTGAGGAAGGGTACACCAAAGTGAACGATGACATATACTAGAGAGTGAAAGCTGTTTCAAATATGGATTCAACGAAAACTGTTTTAATATTGCCCAGAAAATGAAGAAAAGATCGTTTGTTTGAAGGCGGAACGCCGAAGATGGAATTGCGCCGGCTTTCTGCTTTCGTGCCGGGACCACCGCTCAGCCTAACGTAGAAGATGCTCAAGCTCGATTTTTGCTAAATTTTTCGGTAGTTTCACAGAACTGTATGTTGCGCAGTTGTCAGCGATTTCCCTCACTAAATTCCCTACAAGATGACACCAAGAGCGACAAATTTCATCAAGAAGCCAGGGAGAAATCAATTTTTAAAACTTAGACGGGGGATTTGCGTCCTTTAAAATTTTCCAACAATCTTGAGAAATTGTGAGTTGCGCAGTTGTCTATTGAATTGGCGACATCATTGCGCATGCAAAGCGCATTGAAGCAGGTGCCCTCACCTGAAACTGGCCCAGAAAACGGGTCATGTTTGAAAACGCTTTTTTACTTTATATCTCTTTCAGATCAAAAATTCAGGGGTTGCGCAGTTGTCAGCTGCCGAGCCCGTAAGATTCCGAGTAGAATGGTATATAATACTTGATACTTCCTTTTACGCTGGGCTGAAAAAGCCTGCCTGAGCCAAATGCCCCGTGTAGCTCAGGGGGGTTAGCGAGAGAGCACGCAATTGGGAGGGCGCCAGACGCGAGGGTGAGCCAGACGGGGTATTTGGCTCACCCTGGTTTTTCCGTCGGGAGTGGACGAAAGTGCCAAGTATTATATATCATTCTGCTCAGAATTTCATTCTCAATTCAGCTGACAACTGCGCAACATCCAGTTCCCTGAAATAAGCAAGATAATCCTCTTTTCACGTTTTCATGAATTTCTCAGCCATTTTCAGTTGCCCCTCTGTGATCTTGCTATCATCTAGTCCTCAATAACATTGGCAAGAAGTCTGACAACTGCGCAAAGCTCAATTTCCCAAATGAAGAACGATATTGTCGGTCAAACCGTAATTTTGCCGCAAATTCCCACCAAGATTATGGAAACTTTTTCTTCAAAGGAATTAACCGGCCATGTTTGAACTTAGGCTTTTCTCATGTATTGTGTGAAGAATTTAAGCCACAACTGCGCATTTCATGTAAACCTGCTTTGCCCGAATTACAATGCATAGTTTCATTCCCATTTTTTTTTTTGGTCCAGGACTGGGTCCCGGACCCATCTTATCCTCTTCGCCATAGGTGAAGGTCCCCCATTCGGGCACCATCAAAAGTGATGGTGGCCTGAGACACGTCTCGGGCTATCGGACGTATGCACTGAACTAGAGTAGCAACGGTATCTTTTTGGTGTTAATTAACACATTCAATGTGCTCAACCGGTTGACACGCATGGTGTAACGCTTGGGACCGCGTGCTCAACCGGTTGAGCACAAAATGCGTGCTTAAGGGACCGCCAGTGTCCCACGTGGCGCACCATTCCGAGAGTGTAAGGTAGCGAATGTGTTAAGTAAGGCTGCAGCAGGAAAAAGGGAAGACCACAGCAGTCTGGGTTACCGCAGTTTGCTGGCAGGTTGTACTGGAATTCGGCTGCTATCTAGCTGCTTTCTGGTTTTCTCCACAGCCTTCTCATGATGCCGTTGAATAGCGATGCTCATTATTGCTGTCAGTTTCCTGACGTATTGCTCGACCTCTGATCATTTTAACCAACTTAGAGCTTGTTTATACTGCCAGCGACGCGACTCTGTCGCTGCGATCAGCGATGTAATCGCCGCGAAAAACTGTAATCGCAGCACCATCGATCGTGATCCTGGTTTTCTCAACGAAACCTTCATCGCTCTCAGTATACCTAAAGGCTTAGAGCTCGTTGCACGTGCTTTCTTAACGTTCCTGTAATCACAAGGGATGAAACGTGAGGAGACAGTTTTTATTGGATGCATAGTTCGCCAGCACCGGGTCCGTGTTTGTGAAGCGTTGTCGTTCCGTGTCTTGATTTTCCTACTAGTTACTGTCTCTTCAGTGTGATCCTCGGTGACTGTTTAACTGAATTTACTTCTTCGCTACATATTACTGTCAAAATGCTGCTCATGAGTCGTCGCAAGACTATAAATCTCACCGATTCAAAGAAGAAGAAGTGCGGTTCGTGCAAGAGGAGTAACAGTGCAAAGCCAGCAAAGGTTTGTGTGGAGTAATTTATGGGTGTGGGTATAATCCAGGAAGAGGCATTGGCTCTGCTGACGTTTCAATCACTGAGTCGTGACTTAAAAAAACAGTGAACACTACTATTTGCGATGGTATTCAACAACTAACTAGTACAAATTACGGGTACTTGAGGAGGGAGGCGTGACGAAGCTCTGTGATTGGTCAATTCATGCAACCGGCCAATCGTAGAGCAAGGTCGCGCCGCCCTTTTCGGGTACAATGCTCCTCAGCCGTAATTTGTAGTAGTTACTTGTCGAAAATCAACGCAAATAGTGGCGTTCATGTTTTTTAAATCATGACTCAATGACTGAATCGTCAGCATAGTCACTGCTTCTTCCTGGATTATAGACTACCACTGAAGTACTTTGAGCTTTCGTTGAGCTTTTGATGCTAGGTATACTGGTTGTTTACCTATGGTAAAAACAGCGAGAAGTGGGGCCCAGCGCTTGGGTTATGATTGCTAACAAGTACCTACTGTGTCGTCTCACCAATGTAAATATCAACGGTAACGTGCATTTTCAAGAGCAGTACTGTGTACTTGAGTGCTTTGCGATACTTTACAGTGTTAGGATTAGTGGAAAGTTTTATTCTGTACCAGTTTGGTTGTTTGTATCAGTCATGAAGGCAAAAAGTATTGACGTAGCAGATGAGGAATGTGGTGCCACTAGGATTTTTCATGGATACTGTGTTATTTTGTGGGGTGAACCGTGGACGGATGGTGCACCCGAGCTCTGCAATTGGTCAGTTGGTTTGAGACACCAATCGGAGAGCTTGGTCGCACCTTTCTTACTAGTTACACTGCTCCACTCTCGTAATGGTTGTGGCAGTGGCAGCTAGTCCTCGCACGAAATTCCTTGTGTAGGGATCTTATTCTGGATACGGAAAGTCGTCTCGAAAGAGCTGTATCTACAATGTGTCGGAATCCGATCTGGTCGGATAACAATAGATGCTTATCGATTCTCTTCAGAATCTGACCGATGCAGATCGATACGCATCTTTTGTTAACCGACCAAATCGGACTCCTATGCACTATAAATGCAGGTAAAGGCCGGATTGGTCCGAATGGTCCGCGTTTTCATTTAAGACACGAGGACAATTCCCATGGGCTTCCGACTCAGAAGAAGCTGGAAAGCTGATGTGTCACCAGGCGCTTCAGGCTTCCTCGTTTGTCTATAGTTTTTCTATTCCTTTACATCACATACATTTCTGGAATGGATGTATGCCAGTCAACTGGAAGTAGCCTCAACTTGTGGACCAAGATTTAAACGAAGTTCAAATGAAATGTTAAGGACAGAGGGGAGTAAGCAGAGTGACATGGGACGACTTAGAACAGGGCAGATGATTTGGTGGAACTTATAAAAAATGCTCAAAAGTCACGCAGCCAGATATAAAAAGGTCTTCTATAGAAAAGTTTTCAACTATGGGATGCAAATAATAAGGTGATGGTGAAAAATAAGAGAAAATATGTGGATAGAGAGAGATAATGATCTTTTACTAGAAAAACTGCTCCACTTAAAGGAGAGTAGTGGCGTTTTAACGATGTTTTCCTCTAGTTTTGGCAGAAAGAGTTCTAATAAGTGGCCCAAAAGTCTTGCACCAACATTTATTTTCGATCCAGAATTTCTTGATCTTGAATCGAAGTCCTTTGGCGGTAGAATGTGATAGAACGTTCTGCTACTTCTCAGCTATAAAATTTGACAGATCAGGTTCCATCCATGGACAATAATATTATGATTATTTGAAAAAAAAAAGTGTAAAATTTGGTACAAGACATTTGGGCCAACCTGATATTGGGAATTGAGTTATTCATGGCTGGATCAATCCGTTTTTTTTTTCAGAATTCGATGATCGAGGATAAGAAGCCGATAGTGCCACCCCACGCCACCAGCAATATACCATCAGCACCGCCACAGACGATCAAGAACCAGAACGACACTGAAAGCGGTGTGTCCCGTGGTGATTATCCTACCAGCAGTAGAGAAAACAGGACGTCAGCCTGTCTAAGTAGGCCTTCCTCACTGGGTGGCCTTCCATTGTTGCCAACTGCGCCGCCTAGCTCTAACTTTGATGAGAATAACTAACAATTAGACGTGTAACGTCACCACAATGTCTCCTTCTGCACTTCCCTGGATCCAATCCTTGCAAATTAGCTTAAAGTTCAGTTGTAGGCGCAATTGCGTTAGCACCAGCTGTTTGTACTATGCACTTGGTTCATGACTGTGGGTTTAAATTAGATTTGAAGTGATTGCGTACTTTTGTGGATCGCAAACTGTGTCCGAAACGTGGTCAACAAGGAGTGATGTAGTAAGGACATTAGATTGGTGCGGGTTCTTCTTTACAGAATCAAAGATTCTCACAATAAGTTAATTAGCATAATCCGGGGGAAACCCTTGTTTTGGATAATATTCAATGATCTTTTAGAGGATGTTATTCTTTCCATATTACTGCTGTTATTTTGCTCTGTTTTAATTAATTAATTGGAGGTTGTTTATTTTGCTGAGAGACTAGAAGTATAGGAGAAATCGACTCAAATCAAATTTGCGTTGAATGGACCCCTCTTTATTCATTTTTTTTTTCAGTATGAAATTTACGTACATGAATGTGACAACAACAAAATGTTTTCTGGATGATTAAGATGTTCTAAAAATGATCTTTCTTTTGATACCTGAGATTTTCTGTATCTTTTCATTTGCTCTACATTCGTAGCACAGTAGTGATTAACCTATACGATCGTAGCCTTTGACAGCGTAGTCTGCTTCACCACTGAAATCCTGAACTTGAAGAGTTGGAAAAAAGCTTGATTGAATAGTATCTCGTCACAGCCACTCAGCCACTGATATCCTAAAATACAACCCGATTATCTGATCTGGCTGCGAGTTTTTGCGCTGCAACTGTGGTTAGAGTTGGGGAGAAATCTGAGGAAAAAAAAAACGGAGAACCACGTGGTACTCGGTGAGGTGTACATTTGGAGAACTCACCGTGTATGGTGGAGTTTATGGATAATTTTATGGGCGCCTTTGTGGATAATTACTCGGATCCCATGGTTTTTGAAATGGGCTATTCAAGGTTATGTTTTACTACCCAAGGAGTTTCTGCAAGAGGTAGCGTACTCCTCATAACTGCCTCTTATAATCCTTCTCGAAAAGGTAGACGGAATCCGTGACTGCGGAATCGTTGCGGGACCTGGACGAGGGATGCGCAGAGAGCATGCTCCAAGTGAGAGGGTCGACTAGGTCCGAAGCCGCGATTCTGCAACCGCAGCGCGGTGAAACCGCACGCGCAATACGTCTATCTTTTTGACAAGGACTGTACCTCTGAGTTACAAATATTCAGGATCTTCAATGATGCAGCAGGTGAAAAAGTGATTGCATTTGATAAACACATACTTTGAATTATGAACTTTTGAGATGTGCATTTTAAGAGCTTACAAAGCCATGTCTACCTGCATCAATCTATTTACCATTATTGATATTTTGCTGATACTCACATGGAATGATCTTCAGTGAAATTAACCATACGAATAAATAATGTGCAGATTTGTGTTTATGCAAAAACGAATCTGACCCGAAATGCAAGGAATTAGCCTAGAAATGAGTTGAAAGTGGATTTGTTAGTGAAATTACGTCACTGAAAAATGACCAGGTGTAAAAATGAGAGGAGAAAATTACAGAGAAATTCCATTTTTGCCTCATAATAACCAACATCCATTTGGACAGGTTAGATTAGAGAGCAAGAGAATCGAACGAGAATGATAGCGGTGACACCAATGAAATTTGTGGAAGTGCAGACAATCATAGTGCCGCGTTGCGTTGGCGTAGTGCGTGCTGTGGGCCTTCACCACTGGAGCCTCCTCCTATAGATCTGGTGACTTTGGGGTTCTCTGTGAAGGAGGAAATCAGACCTGACCTTTTCGTGTAACTTTGTGCTTCGTTTTCATGTGCTGAACCTAACGCTTACTGTTCCAGAATGGAACTTCCCGGAACCTCCGAACACGTTTGCCGGAGGACCTGGTAACAGCAATGGCGGCGGTGGTGGTGGAACTGGTGGCGATTTAGATTTCGATGAACTCGCAAGAAGATTTGATCAACTGAAGAAGAAGTGATGTTTCGTGTCGCTGCTGCTTTGAACGCTTGGCATCTCTATGGGGTTCCAACGTGCCGTCTTTGCATGTGAATTCTATCCTTTCTTATATGCTTGTTTTACTCGATTTTTTAGTACCTTAATGAAATAATTCGCTTGTATTTATGCTTATTTCTGCTTTTTTATCCCTAATTTTTAATCAAGATTATTGAAAGGGGATGCTGCCATTGAATTTTTATGATATTGCAAATTAGAGCATTTACCGCCGTTGGTTTTGCCACTACTGCAAAATCTAATTGAGCAGAAGCTATATATTCATCCAGACATCTCAAAATAATCGGAAAATATTCCAAAACTACTTGGCAGCGTCCTAGAATCCGTTATTTTTCAACTCGACATTGTCTCCGTCCGCTCGCATGAGGTGTGTGTACTTACGTCCGCTGCAAATTTTTTCTCGCCTATTCTCCTTCCTACTGTTGTGCTCCGGCCGATTTCTACTCGATTTTTTATTTCTTTTCAAAGTCTGATATATGCCAATTGTAGCGTGTGTTTTTGCCGAGACTGACTAAGCATATTAGATTTCTACATTGTTTTTGAATCGGGGACGTAGTTCCATCATGTTATGGAAGCGATGATTTGTAGTTTGAAGTTACTGTATAAATGTATTGATTTTTCTTCCTTGTACTCATTGTAATGGCCGTAGAAGTTAGCGGATTAATGTCTTGAGTGTCTTCTACGTTTCTATATCGAATTTACTCGATACGCTGATGCTAAGCAGGATGTGGTTTAGATGGCAGCAAGCAAGGCGGTTAAATTCACATATAACAATGGTGTTGTGAATTGGATGAGGAAGTTTGCCTGGAATCATCTTTGGGGAGGTTTGTGATGTTTTCAGAATCTTTTTGGGAAGTGGTTCCCACTTGAAAATACCTTAGAAAGTAAAGGGTAACCATTAAGAACTGACAATGAGAACTAAAAACTAAATGTTTTCTGACCACATAATAATCTCTCGGGTGAAGTTCGGGGAGATCGTTCGCCCGCAGAAAAGTTGTGATACTCATTTTTCTTTCTTATTTTTTAGAGCCAGGGTCTTTTTATTTCAAAGAAAAAAAGCTGCTGTTCATAGAGATGGACCAGCAAATCCGCGTGGAATTTTTCTTCTGTTATCCAGCAATTCACTAGTACAGTGGGCGTCGATGGTGGTGACTCTTCCATGACCTCGGAAAGAACGCGACGCGACCGCGTCGCTCACGATGGAATCGTCGCTGCAGTGGCGAATCTGGGTTTTCACATTTGATGTTATCTAATGAGAAAACTAACTATCAAAAACAACTTGTAGTTTGTTGTTCTGTAAGGGATTCCTGCTCGAGCAGTGCGGTCGCGCCGCGTTCTTTTCGAGGACCCAGAAGGGTCACCGCCATCGACGCCCACTGTACTGTTTGGTTTGCCTTGTTTCGATTTTTGTAACCATTATATAAGCTAGACTAGTTGTTCGACCTTGTTGAAGCAATTCTGACTGCAGTTTTTTTCAGTGGTGTTTTGGAGCTTGACAGTCTTTTTTCTATTAATCCGGAAATCATTTGCTTTACTAAAACACTTGTGTGAGCATAGAAGTGAAATTTTAGTGCAAATCTTAATGGATAAAAGATATAGGAAACATTGCGAAAAAATTTTACCTTGGGGAGTATTCCTGTGAGAGCTCTAAAGAATCTCTTTGTAAGAGAAGCGGAATCTGGATTCTTGCCTCTTACTGCATGTTTCTCAAGTTTCAAGTAGCTACAGCTATATTTTGACTGGCAACGTCTGCATCTGTGACATTAGAGCTTTGCGAGCTGGAGGAAGTTGATTGTGGTTGTTGTTGTCGTCCTCGTCCAAATGTTTGCATAAATTTGTTGTTTACATGCCCCGGAAAGCCACATTACTGGGGATCTTGTGACATTTGAAAAAATGCTCGATGTGAAACTATCGAAACCTGTTCTGGAACTGCGCTGAAGTTAAATCAATAGTGGTAGTCGAAAGTATAGAGACTGCGATGAACAAGTTCTATTAAGTTTCCGCGAGGTGGAGCTAAACGCTATGTAGTCTGCGTTAAAATTGAAATTGCAGATGTGTCGTTTTTTCCATACCTTCGTGACAGAAATGGATATGATTGAGCTGTGTAGATTCACATGAAAAGATATCCCTTCGTCGTAGGTTTTCTATTATAACTACCTGGGCTGGGATTCATGAAACGCTGGCCACACGAACCAAGGATGGTTGGCGTGATTGGTTATCCTATAGACTACGTAGTGTTAAGAGACGCTGGAGGTGAAAGTTGGTTTGTTAACCCCCCGAGACGCTGGAGGTGAAAGTTGCTTTGTTAACCCCCTGAGTCTCAACCCTGGATTTGATGCCTGACACTGAAAGGCAAGTTATGAAAATTGAACGTGGTATCTTTGTTGTTTCATTTGGATGAGGTTCCTGTTTTCATCGTCATCCTCATCTCTAAAATACAAGGAATAAGCCCAATTCTCAGAGCTAAAAATTTCTGAAAAAAAAAACAGAAAGAGAAAACTCACACAAAATTTCATCGTTTTTGCTTTGCTGAACTGATAACATTCCTTAGTTTTTTTTTGTCTTTGCTTCCTCAATGAACTTGTTTAGTTTTCAACCAGAATTTTGGTTTCCTTAGCGATTAAGGGCAACGGTAAGGTTACATTTACCGTTCGACAGGAAATACTTCCTTCAGTTTTTATTCAAAGTTTTCCTGCTGATTTAAAATCCCTCAGCCAAGTGAACTCAGTTGGAATTTTCGGCGTTTATGCGGTGAGGATAGCTTTCATGCTTTTTTGACGCAGGCGCGCCTAGGGAATGAGGGAGGGAAGTATTCTATCGACATATGGCAAAATCATCGCCCAGGAGCTATTTTTTGTGCCATGGTTCAAGGAGGATTGTAGAACGTAGTTCTCAACCCCTCCCCTGTTTGCCTTTTCACTCGCAAACATAAAATTTCAATTGTCTGCTCATTTTTAGGTCGTGAGTACGGTCTGCTCTTCCATGACAGTTACTTTGAGCCTGCACCAGAAGTGACAGAAGCCCTTCGACGTCTCAATCTGAAGGAACCTCATCTTTTTGATCAGCGAAAGGTGTCTTTATTTGCCATTTCTCCGTTCTTTGAGCGTCCAGAAATGTAAATTTCAGATGCGACTTTCACATGCTCACACCCTCGCTCTGCATGGTGAACGACTACCAAAGGACCAATGGACCAAATGGGAAGATGTAAGCTTTCCAGTTGTTTGTAATGAGCTCTTTCTTAGTTGTTGTACTCGATTGGTGTTCTGGAAAAAAGTTTTCTGTCGGTATTATATTGACCTGGAGATCGCTCTTATTGTTAGTGGCAACATGCCAAATATTCCCTCCAAGCAAAGTTTGGTTCGAAGTCTTTGAATTGAGTGGAGTAGTGCCCTTCGATCACGGTAAATATTCAGATTCTCAGGGAAAGGAACTAAAAAGCTTCGATGGTCCGTTTTTAACTGTGCATTAATCAACGTATCAAAATCAGAGTTTTTTTTTTAGGAGACCTGGTATTTGAAGCCGTATCTCGATGAAATTGAAGCTGAGAAGAAAGCCCGTGCTGAGACCACCGGCCTTATTCCTCCATTCGAGATGAAGCAACAAGAGGGACACTAGAATTATGATCTTTTGTTGTTGAGATTTTGTTAGGACTACTACGACCATGTAAAATAAACGGTAGATATTCATTTGTGGCCTGTGTCTATGGGTAAATATGCGCCATAGCTTCTTCTGAACAATCTGGTGCGATGACTTTGAGCTGTCAGCTCATCTATTTAGAGCTTAGGGTGACCTTGAAATCCATGTCGAAGTCGCCACATCCTTCGCAGTGGGCAAGAGATTCTGACGAAGAAGATCGAGTTGAGGCTATCATAAGGTTTGAGTAGCTTAATTGCACAACTATAGTCTGTAAAAAAAATCGGCGGACTCCCGCTAGGCGTGGCGCCGCTTCGCAACGTCGGTCGATATCGTAGATCACCCGTTTTTCCATAGAATCTCAGGCTGCCGATCGAAGGGCGACCGCGACGCGCACACCTTTCCCGCCGAACGGGGTTCTGCCGATTTTTTTATGGACTGTAACTGATAATCTATCTACTAAGAAATTATAAAGTAAATTCAGCTGGACACCTTATATTAACGGCTATTAGGAGGCAAAAGTGATGAAGTGATCAAGGGCTAAAGTAGCTGCATTCATTCTACCACTGAAAAAAAAACGAATCATGATCCAGGAATTGGACGTATCTCAAACGAGGACGTGTTTCGTACGGTTTTATGGGTTCACAAGGAGTTATGCTGTTTTCGTTTGAGGAACAGTGAAATATTCCTGGAACAGGGGATTGTTGCTCCTCATGGAAGCTCTCTAGCGTTTGACCATCACGGTAGTAAGCTCCACTGTGTTAATTCTTCTGATCCAGAAAAAGCCTGGAGCGTTATCTGGAGTGAAGCGAGCACTTTCCCGCGTTTTTTTCCTCTGTGGCGTCTTTCCAACTATCTTCCCCAGTGATACGGGCTATAGCTCCATAACACTTCAGGAATTCGCTTCATCCTAGGGAGTGGTACAGTCCGTTTCCCGTGAAAGATAGTTGAAGAGATATTAGAGGAAATAAGGATGCGAAGAAGTGTGAGACATTCGCAGAGGTAGGAGCGAACGAGAGAAGTACACACGATTAGCCATTTAGCGTCGCTTTTGAAATGACTACCTGCATATACCTACGCTTTTGAAAGAAATTACGTTGTCTTTTATTTATTGTCTCTACTTTTTCTGGAGCAACTTTTCCTTACAAGCTTTGAACTACTTATTATCAGAGGAACTGGTTGCTGGGATCAGCACATAGCCGTAGTAGATTGCAAAGGAGACAAAGGCGACTGGAGGGAGTGTCAGAAAGAGGTAATTATTTTTTTCTAATTTCTTTTAGCTGGTTATAACAATGGATATTTTTTGAAGGTCCAGCTGTTTAAAGAGTGTATGCAGAAGAATCGGCCTAAAGCCACAATCCCAGCCGAGAAGAAGTAACTTAGGAGATCATATTTCAGTGGAATACCTCGTCAGAAATTGCTTTTGTTTGAGTTCATAGGTGAGCTTACGTTTCTTCATAATTTTACTGGCTATGATTCACGTTCTGATTGCTCGAAATTTTTAGGTTTTCGTAATGTTATCAGATATATTTGGTGATTTTGTTATTGACGAAGAGGACACCGTCAAAGAACGCGTTCAATTTTGTACACCTGAACAGTACCGTGCTGAGATTCACAATAGTGGATGGTTTTTGAATCTGCAGTCCAGAAAAGATAGGAAAGATGAAGAGGAAAGGTAAAAACATTAAAATATAATTCCCGTTTGGTAAAACTTCATCGTTTTTCCTATTTCAGAGAACTTGTGAATCATAGGGCTGCGTATTTCTTCAACCGAGGCCAATACGTCGAAGCTGTAGAGGTTGTCCAAGAATACTGATGTTAAGTACATCGTTAAAATTCAGTATTTAGGAGTATAAATCATTGCTTCATGATTTCAAGCATAGCCGTACCCACTCCGTTGCTGTGATCGATTCTCTTATTCGTTGTGCTTTGAAGGTTAGTGCAACTAGTGGTCTAAACTTGTATAAATACACGGTTCACTCACAAATCTAGGATATCAGTAGGAACAGTGGTGGAACATTCTATGAACACTAGATATATAGCAGCTATGAAATGATTGAAGCTGCGCTATAAGTCTTATGAAATTCGCTGGGTTTTCATAATTTGGGGTTGCTTTTTGTTGGAGATTATCCTCTTCAGAGAACTAGAACCATTTTTGGGAAGCAAATTTGTTAAAGAGAAAAAACTTTCATCTTCACACTCATAACGGCTTAAAACAGTACTGTCTATTATCATTTTGGGTGAAGATGGAAGCCAGAAGATTTCGAAAATGCTAAATCTCTGTTCCACATCAATTGAGTCCGGCGAGCTGGGATCGAGCGAATATGGGCTGGATAATCTCCACAAAAATCTCAATTTTAAACTGAAATATGTAGATTCAAGGCTTGAAAGATGAGTAGTTGGATTACCACAGTGCGCAGGTATCCCTTCATCACTACGTAGAAGTTTACATGCATTGCCATTAGTGGAATTTTATTTTTTAAGGAAACTCTGCGAAATTGTTTTCAAGAGGCAATTCATGTTAGACCTTTTTCAGAGTATTCAAGAGTTAGTTTTAGGTTCCCTCTTTTCCGCAAACTGAGTTGTTGCGATATCTTCGTGAGTATGAACAGTCTGCTCTTGATTATGGTGACCAGCTACAATATCATGCTGAAAAGGAAGTATACGCTCACATTGATGGAGAAGACGCTCAGCGCAAATTCGTGGATGCTGTCTGCCTCCTATGTGCTACAGTCGATCTACCTGAGCATTGGCTTGCATTTGGAGCCAGGAATGATCTAGAGGTGATACTTTGACAGCAAACACTACAGCCACTATAGGTTTTTCCTTACATAAACTTGTTTTTTTTTTAGGCGGGAGACAATTTCCGTATTGGCTACCATATGCGTGCCCTAGTGCTCCTCGAACGTCATTTGAATCAAGCTCACGGCTTTGTTGTGGATGTTTTGCGTAAGAAGATAGCCCTATTGGAGGAAAAGTTGGCATCGTTGGGTTATTCGAGCGATCAGGTGACAATTACACAATTTAATCCAAAATTATCTAAATGGAACAATCTGCCCTTTACAGGTCCAGGAGGCAAGACTGAGGATGGGCGTCGATCTGGTTCCAAACGACGAGAAGGCGGAGTTGAGCGAAGAACTGCAACGTCCTGCTCACGACTGTAGATCAAAGATAGGCGTTTACAAGACGGCAGACGATTGCAAACGGATTCTTTCCGATTTTAGGAATAAATTTAGGTGGATGTTCGAGGGTTATGAATTGTAATCGTTGTAGAGTTATGTTATAGTTCTAGTTTTTTTTTCAGAATGTGCATAGTTGTTGTTTTCGTTGAGATATGATTATTTGACGGAATTGTTCATTTTTCTACGAGATAAATTTATGAGTTACATTTCTATAAGGCGGTAATACCTAATTTTTCATTGTGATATAAAGCTCATAGCTCTCTTTGGTTAGGTTAAGTGGACAGCAATCCGAGCTGGTGAGGGTTCCCCACGCTAATATTTCTTTTTAGCCTTTTAATTCCGTTCTACTGGGACTCGTTTAGGGTAACATCATTTTCTTCAGCTTATATCAAGATTTTTTCAGATTTTCACACTTCTAACTATTTTGTAGTTTTTGAAAAACTTCTCGGTCTATTCTTTGGAACATCCCCCTCTCCCATGTGTTCACCGTTGGTATTGATCCTCCGGTAAATACACTATACTACATTAGTGACTGAGCGCCATTTGCACTCCCCTCACCACCTGTTTGGACAGGCTAGATCAGGAAACAGCGTGATTGGACGAAAACGAGAACAGTGAAACTGGCGGATGCGCAGACAAGCAGGGTACTGTTGCGTGTGGTATAGCGCGTGCTGTAGAAGCCAAAAAATCTGCTGTACGTGAATATTATGAATATATTACAAGTAATGGTATGGTAATCCCTGAGAATGCTTTGCTATCCGATAACCATTGACACGACGTCAGCAACCATCCAAATTAGCTTTTTTCCGTCCTACTTCTCTATAGCATACGTCGATTTTCCATTTGAATCCGTTCAATTACTTAAAGGCAGAGGGCCACCTCATATCGTTTTCGAGGTATTAACATACTCCGAACCTCCTCGATGCGCTGATTCCGGCAATGTACCTGAAATGTCCCAGTATGGTCTCTAAACCCCGTTTTCCGTGACGGGGTTTGTACCAGTTTGCTGGAACAAATATACGTGCAAAGACATGTATCGCCGTTGATCTCATCGATCGGACAAGTCAGGACGTGTTCACCCGACGTTGCTGCCGTGGCGGGCAACCAGCACCAAGTACCCGCTTTTTGGAGCGGATCCGCTCCTGCTCCAAAAAACGGTTGCTTTGACCCTACCAAAAACAGGGTTTTTATCACTTCTGTGACTTAAGCTGTACGTTGTTGGAATCAGCGTGGCGAGGAGGTCAAGGATATGCTGATATCGTCTAAGTGAGAAACGAGGTGGTCCTCTACCTTTAAGAAAGGCCGCATAGCATTACCCAGGCTTCTAATCGATCAAACAAATCACAGACAATGGGACGGGCTGACCGCGGTACCGAAATTTGGCTGACCGTAGCCAACTCCGCGGTCCGCCAAGTAATTGAGCGCGGTCCGCCAAATATCGGAGCGCGGTCAGCCCGCAATAGCTCCGCGGTCAGCCCGCTGCTAAAATGGCGCCGTGGGGCTTACAGCGACAGTAATGCTTTCTGAAGCTAATGAATGACGTTTTACCTATCAAAATGAACATCGCACGTTATCCCATCCTTCTTTCTTTTAAATAAAAGGAGTAGAAAGTTTAATAAAAGGAGGGTCGAGGATCATCGTGTCCGACATTGCCATAATTCAATCCGTACTCTTCGTTCCTAGATAGTAGGATGTTCACTCTAAAATAACCGCCTACGAACTATGTACTTGAAACCAATGCGAACGCTCTCTAAGCGAGAGCTCCGTTCCAAAAATGAACCACGAGTGTCAACCACTCCTCCTGAGCTGGGGAGTGATCTCCACTCGCTCGGTAAAATTTCGTGGTGAGATTAGTACCTCCCGTCACGTCACCTTTCTCGGCTAAAAGAGTCTGCTTCCCCTTCCTATTTGTATAGGAACAGTGCCACTGTTCCTACATCCTTAATCGCAACGTACATTTCGCGGGAATGACTTGCGCCTTATCACTACAATGGGCCAGAAGTTTGGCTGACCGCGGACAGTACCGCGGTCGGCCAAACTTTGATTAAGGTACGCGGTCAGCCAAATTTCGGTGCGCGGTCAGCCCGCAAGCCACATTTTGGTACCGCGGTCAGCCCGCAAACCCCATTTTGGTACCGCGGTCAGCCCGTACCATTGTCTGAGATCATGTTTTTTCCGCCTGTGTTGATTATCTGCAGTTGCGGACGTTTTGGATTTCCCGACAAAAAACCAGCTGATCGAGGTGCTTGTTTAGCTTTCTGAGAGTTCGTGATGTTTTAGGGCTATTCTCGCATCATTTCTTTATCTTGTGAGGTTTTTCTTGTATTCTAAACTACGCTTTTTTCAGAGCTGCAAAAATGGAAAAAGAAGGCGAAGAGGAGGAGGTGTTCGAAATCGATGATTTCACGGTTATTACGGAGTTCGAACGTTTTGTGGTGGCTATCGACGCTTTGGTTCAGGAATGGGGACTTATTGGCACGCGACCGCGAAAGAAATACCCAAAGGTTAGTTGCTGCCTTCATTGGTAAGGGTTTCCATATAAAGGGGCATATATTTCCATGTTTACAACTTTTAGGGTGCTTTGAGAGTTTGCGCTTGGCAGTCAAAGTCTTCAACGGTGAATTTTGGTGAATCCAACAAGTTGAAAGTTACCTACTACTATCCAGACTTGGTTAGTTCTTTCTTTTGCTTTCTTCGACACAAAAACAGAGTTCCGTTTTGTAATTATGCCATGAGTTAGATGGGGAGAAGGAAAGAGGGTACCCGCAGCCGTTTCCATAAATGAGGTAGAGATTGTTGTCAATTGATTCAGCCAAGTGACGTCATCGAAGAGGTTCCATGCTCAGAAAATGATGGCCATATTTCATCCTTTGGCTTTGACATGGCTAGTTCTGAAACGGATTTCATTTATCACAGCAATATAACAACAATGGTATGCTTTCTTTTTTTCTTGTTTTTTAAGCTTAGTTTCGATTATTTTTAAGCCATGCTTCAGGTTTGGTTTCAGTTTATGCTAGACTTTACTTTATTTGACTTATTTACCAAGAAAAACCACGCATTTGGTGTTTCCTAACAAATAAATCTGTGGCGTAGTATTTTACTGATTTCAGTACGGTGTTTCCGAGTACATAGTCATGTCTCCAGCTGATCAAGTGGATGATGCTATCATGACAGAGGATCAGAAGAATCTTGTCATCAGTGCATTCCGTGTAGCTCAGCATAGTGTTGACTGGTAAGTTACTTCTTCTTCCCGATTTTGTCTTCTACTATTTCAAAGCCAAAAATTGGATATAGTCAAGTTTCAACGGGAAAGATAGACGAAAGGCGCAATTATTCAGCTATTGTCGCTCTTGAAACGGACCATACATGCATTGAGTTTATTTAATCAGCTGTGCAATCTTCTTATTTCTGGTCACCTCTTAGACCTAATGAATTTGTCCCACTTTGTTGAGCTCCTAATTTACATCGGAAGAATCCAATTATGGAGCATTACTTCTGGAACACGCAAAATTAACTCATCATCAGACGTTGATTCAAGCAGGATACAGTTTACTTTGAGTGGTGCATCCTGATTACTAACGGCCTATTTTGGAGAGAGAACCGCACCTTACCATTGTACCCTCACTATTTGAGTTTTGATCCACCTTTCCTCCTTCTATCATAGGTTTTCATAATTTCCATGACTAGTTTAAAGACCGTGATGAATGTACAAATCATGAGCATATTCTAGTTGTTACTTTTTTCAGCGAAATTCCTATGTTTATTCAATTCGGCCACATCGACAGACAACTGTTCTTTGGAACTTCCTGTAACAAGTCAGTAGTCACTCACTATGGTGTGAGTTTCTTCCCATAAACACATTTCGCTATTACAGTGAGATCTTAATATCATGGAAACTATTTAAGGGCTCTCATCTTCGCAAGAGCCAGATGCGCCACACTCATCTGAGTGGATTACTTGAGCTTTTCAAAGAACATGTCGTAAGTCGTCATCACTTCTGAGAGTCTTCCATATTGCTCCCCCTTTCATATTTTGTTCAGAAATGTCCTATCTCATTGCTTGATGCTGATGACATTCGTGTGTCCGTTCAATTTGACTATAACATAAAGGTAGATTTCCTCTTCCTATTCAACGTGTTGTGGACCGCTCTGTTCATGAAAATTCACTATGACTTTCAAGTTCCCGTCCTATCCATCAAAGTACATCGATGACTCCTGTGAAATTCTTGAGTGCCATACGCTACCATTCGGAAGTCGTGATGATCCGTTAAGGTAATCTAAGGCACATCTCTAACTTCAGTGTCACTTCATAATTCATTGTCTCTGCCAATTTTAGCGAATTCAATGTAATTGCTACCTGGCCAAACATGAAGGAGGAAATGATCAACGAAAACGAGGTGAGGCCTTGTCGTTCGTATGTTGTGGGCGAAAAACCTGTTCAAATATACAAAAAATCTGCCTTTTTAGTATCATAGCGATCTCGACCTGCTTAGTGCTTTCAACTGGGCAGGTTCTGTTCAATTCCAATTTACAGAAGGGTTATTAGGTGAGAGACTCAAGTGCTTTCTTTTGTTGTTGTTTCGGAGTCATCTTTTCTCTTTCAGATTATGCGCTTTCCCGAATAATTGATCTCCCTCAATCAAAGGAAGCTTCAGAGACTGCATTTTCACTTCTGGGTTTGAGAAGTTCACCAAGTAAGCCAGTTGACATCATACGAGTTGTCAGCTAACGACACTATTCCAAAAAAAAATCTTTTTTGAAGTTGTTTATGTCTGTAGAAGCATCATATCTCCCTTCTTCATTATAAAGCGGTTTATCTAACTCCAATTGCTGCTTTAAGAAGCATTTGGTCAACTCACTGATGGCGGAATCCAAAACATAAGGATAGCTGGGGTGTCGAATTTCTCTATAACTAATCCTGGTGGATTAGCTCTCGACGAAGTATTAATGCCAATTGCAAAGGTACATGACCTATTCCAAAGTGAATATTGTTTTATTAGGTCGTCAAGTATGAAATGTCTGATTTTGAATGAGACAGTTTCGGGTAATGTTTCTCCAACAAGAT
>JARK01001705.1:0-17628 GCA_000688135.1 Ancylostoma ceylanicum
TTGTGTTTGAACACACTGCTCCGTCCTCTTTTATATGCTCATGCTGATTGTTATCAATGGATCACTCACAGCAAGCAAAGAATGATAAACCATTTCCCGTGTTCATTCCGGTTGAATCGGTCACATAAAGCTACAATTAGTTCTTTCACTCGAGAGAACGCCGGGGGACGGGTCCAACGGTGGGATAAAGGTGCGCCGGCGTCGAAATGTGGGGAAACCTCTGCGAACGGGTCGACAGATAGAGAAGAGGTGAGCCGGTGCAAAGTAGCGCGAACACGCTTTTAATTAGGTCGTCGTTTACTCTAATTGTCCTCTGACGCCTAAATTTAAAGAGGAAGTACCAAGGACCCGTCTTCATTATACCACCCATAACATTCTGCCCTCATTACGCCCCCTCCAGCGTGTTCTACCCTCATTTGGGTCTGAACACACCGGTTCGTCCTCTTTTATGTGTTCATGCTGATTTTTATCAATGGACCACTCACAGCAAACAAAGAATGATAAACCATTTCCCGTGTTCATTCCAGGTTGAATCGGTTACATATAGTAACGATTAGCTATTTCACCCGAGAGAATGACTAAATTGCTCTGCGAGACGCAAGCAGTTCTTTAATCAGTCCATTTTTTTATGGGGAGGCATATAGGGAAAACAGAGCGAAATCTGCATGCCCATTGTTCTTCTAGGATGGATGCGAGGTGAAGTCATGCGAGCGAAGCGAGCATAAAGAAAAGTCTGGAAGTCCGGCGTCAGCCGGACGGCCAGACTGGTAGAAATATAAGATATAGAATATTCTTCCATGCTTTGTAGGAAATGAGCAACCGCATATCCGCACTAGTTTACTTTCTGATGCTGCCACTTTACTCGTAGGCTTTGGCATTGTGTCAAATACTGTAGATATGTTGGCAGCAACATATGCAGTACAACCAACAGCATTGCCTCTAATTGTTTGCCGAAGTTGCCAGGGAAAACTTCTGTGAAACTTTTGGCCAAAGACTTTGTTGTCACCCTGTAATATAATAATACAGCACACTTCATATAATATGCTATATACCATACACATATACTATATACTACCACATATACACATATACTACCACATATACTATACATGTAGTTAAGCAATAACAAGTTCGTTAATCAAGCCACAGAAAGAAGGCAGCGGTTGAAATCAATAAATCGATACGTCGAAACCAATCGATATTCTGCCCGACTACATTATGTATAAACAACAGTTATATTCACCAAATTTCATGCTGGTTAGCTTGGGATAGTTAAGCAGTGAAGATCTTTGATGCATCCCATAAACCCCGAGAGAACTATAGTTGAAAATCACTTTTGATTTTTTTTTGCTTCCCATAGATACTGGTGTTGGCTCATCATTCAACTCATTCAATCAAAGATTGATTTATCGATTCAGCCACATACGCGTACACTATCGGTACGGGTGCATTGCCTGGTGGATGTGCGACTTGCGGTGTGCAAGTCGGTGTATGGTCAGAATGGAGCGAATGGACCCCATGCAGCATGTTGATGGGAGGTGGGTTATTGATCGTTATTGATTATGAAATTGATCAGAATATATATCTCACCATGCAGTGAATAGAAAATTTACCCTTGTATTCAATACCTAGATTTCAAACATGGTAGCTTCTTCGAATATTTTAACAATTCAAATTTTCTGCGTGCATCCGTTAATCCGTCCGTCCATCTCCGGAAACGTGGAGACCACTAGCGGGGGATTTTGCACGGGTGCGGGGTTTGAGCTGAATATTCCTAGTACAAAGTTCACGCAGCTACTTTTCCACCCATGCGCCATATCGGACGGACGGAAGGACGGACGCAAATTTGCCTTAGTCGGTCTCCTATAGCGATTTACATTGATAATGACGCGATTCCCATGGTCAGGTTCACTCCCGGAACAATCTGTCAAAAATCAATTATATATTGTTCATTGTGTGAGAAATCTTCATTTCAGCAATGTCACAATCACGGTTCCGCACCTGTTCTACTGTATCATGTCCTGGTGGATCGTTCAGTGAATCTAAACCCTGTACGATGGTTCACGACCCACAACCAGTGCCGCAACCCCACTGGGGTGAATGGGGTGCATGGAGTGGATGCAGGTATGGGATTGAAGGGATATGTGTGGATATATAGACAGACAGATGAGGGAGATGATTCTGTTTTGTTCTTTTATCGAAATTTCTGTGAAAAGTTGAAAGTTTAAGGAAAGAAACCAATGAAAATGGCCCTGGCAAATATTTTTGAGCCACCTTTCTGTTTGTTTGTCGGTTTGCTTGCCCGACGGCTTCTCCGAACATAAATTATTATGTTGTAAAGTAGTAAAAGAGCCCCCACATGTACCTACGCTTAGAAAATACCCGGCATAGGCAGTTCACCTGTGAGGCAACAACTTTGCCGTAGAAATAGTTGCGCTGAAAGCTCCTTGTAGTGAAACCACGCCCATCCACTCCAAATAGTGTACCTGGACCGAGCTTCCAGGGTTCAGCTACTGATCTGAAGATTACCGGTGCTTTTATAGGTAGGTAAGGTCCAGGACGGCCCTAGAGGCGTGATTCTTCTGAGTGGGCGGGGCGGTTGAGCTCTGATTGGATAGCTATGAAACGTCCCTGGAGCTTCCCCAGTTGATTCTTGCATTGCTACAAACGAGAAGAAGTAGGTGATGATTTAGAATAGGACCAAACCCACGACTTTTTCGTTCATTTTCATTTCGCGAAGTAAAAACTTAAGTTTTTCCTATTTTCCGCACTTTATGCTATAAGCCCCACCCCCCGATTTGCTCCCATAGCAGTTGCTCATTCAGATGTTTATGAATAAAACATAAGTGGTTTTTTTGCCAACGTTTCCCCGCTTTCAAGTCGAAATTGCGCTAATGGGGCAGCAGCAAGAAGGTTGTAGTGTGGCCACGCCCACCCTGGGCTGGAAATTCAAACGAACTATGCTGTCGACGTTCTTGTATGATTTATTGATAATTACTTACTGAAAAAAAATTAAATTCTCCTAATATTAGACGCTACGTTCCGTTCAACATCAGGGAGCGTTTATACTTCTTATTTTCCAGCGCGTCCTGCGGCGGTGGCACGATGCAACGCACACGAGCCTGCGTTGATGTATGCACAGGCTGCCAGTGTGTTGGATCAGCTACAGAGATCCAAAGCTGTAACACTCAGCCATGCTGTGTATGGAGCGAGGTAAGCCTTCGCCACCTCTTTTCGATCAATAATGCAAGCTGTTCCAGGCCATACTTCGACTAAATCCTATATATTCCAGTGGTCATCCTGGTCAGAATGCAGTGTAACCTGTGGAACAGGTGGCGTCACTTATCGAACAAGGCATTGTAGCACTTGCTTGGATGGAGTAAGCAGTTGATAAGAATCACGATGTGGGCGTGGCCACACTACAAATAATGTTTTCAGTGCGTCGGGCCAACCAGCGAGCAGATGCCATGCAGCTCTGACAGACCATGTCCTGCGCCACAGATTGACTTACCCCCAGCTAATCCTCCAGATGTTTGTATCAGTTGCTATGTGAGTGCCAGAGAAAAATCGATAATGTACAAGAATGTTGAAAAATCAATAGTGTACGGTGTCACAGGCAATTTTTGCGTCCTAAAATTTATTAACTTCAGTGTTTTCTAAATCTATAGATGCATTAAACGCTGTGGAAAAACGAACATTACCAGTAGGCGGAGCTAACAGTGTGTGGGGCGGAGCTACTGATGCGTTCAACCAATTCGACCAATTACAGTTGCCGAAGCCGCCGTGCCTGACGTGCAGCATCTATTCAACATGGTCTAATCGTTGGGTTCGAGACGCCAAGAAGCTCAGGTGAAATCGTGACGGGACCCAAAAAGAATTGAAGATATCTTACTGTAAAACATTGTTTGTTTACTTGTGAAAAATTTTTCATGAATGACGCAATAATTTGAAAACGATCTTGTAATATCATTAATTTCACTGGAATTTGATGCTGTGATTTTTTTCTTTTTTTATGGATTGCCCTAATAATTTTTGAATTTTTGTCGAAATCGAATAAATATTGAGAGAAATTTAATACACCACTCAACAAGAAACTACCAGTACCCTATTGGTCCCGCGGACCCGTACACAGCTGTGCTGTGCGAGAGGCCCGCGGATGCGTGCTACGGGCCGCGGCTGGGCGCGGGAGGCCCGCGGATATGTGGGCAAAAAGCGCGGGCCTGTATGGGAAGGCCGCGGATATGTGGCCAAAAGGCGCGGACCTGTATGGCAGGGCCGCGGATGCGTGCGAAGGCGGAGCATCGGACCGATGATCGGCTGAGGTGCTGAGGCTGACTAAAAAGTTACTGAGATGAGATTTATTTTGGTTAAGCTAGAATTTTATGGAATATCTTCAACTTTTATTTTTTTTAGGTTCTCCAACCCTTCTGTAACCTTCACACTACTTTTCTTTGCTGAAAGATTCGAACCAACTAACCTGCTGGAATGGAGGATTGGGAGTTTGCTGCTCTATCCACTCGGCCATCCGTGCTGATGCCAGCTAGGGTTTTCGTCTCACCGATCTACCTTTGAGGTGACGTCACCGACATGGACGGAATAACCTCTGACACAGGCATTCACGCCTCGGATGGATGGTCTGCCCTTCCCCTCAGTCTCCCCCCCCCTAGCCTCCACCCTCCCGCCGCTACGGTGGGCGGAGCTATCCGGGAAATCGCGGATAACCGGTGGGTCGGCCAGCACGTGCCATGGACACACTGTCGAATGGTCCAGAACGTTCTGTATGGGGTCAAAATGGTCGGATCTATATTTAGGTTCCATGACCAGGTCGATAAACCCCTTTCTCTTTGTGACTGTGCGTCGAATAAAGCATTGAATCTGCAATTACACCAACTACTTCGAATGACGACGATTTTTTGTAATTAACAGTGTAATTAGTCATTCATTATGCATGTATGCATATTTCATCTACAACTGTGATATGACGAATCAATTACTCGTCAGTAATTGATTCTAATCCTGCTCAAGGTTCTGCAATTATCGACTACCAATAGGGACTATTGATCTACTTATCGATTTTTTGATTTTATCGATTTCCGTATATTCGTGCGCAGAGATGTATGCCCTGTCCATTGCTCTAATCACGAATATGATAGGCATATTAGCATATGAGATTAGCATATGAGAATATTGATTTATTGATTTTTGCCCACTTCTGAGTGTGAAGCGTTGTATCTGGAAGGATGCGGCAGAGTTCTGTGATTGGTCGTTCCATCCAACTGACCAATCGCAGAGTTGATAAGCACCGTCGTTAGCTATAAAGCTCGAAACCCTTTTTGTTCAAGATTTTGACAACCCTGTCCACAGATGATCTGTTATACACCTGATTTCGCCGGATTTTCTCCACACCTACTCTATTTTCGTTTGTTAACGATTAACGAAAAGTTGATAACGAGAACATTGTGAAAAAACGTTGTTAGCACATTCGGGACACAGTAAACTCTCCGAGGATCCGAATATGCCAATTTTGGCAACTGGAAAAAATTGCAATCAAAATATCTGTAGAACCAGCCGGATTTGGAATGGGATTTGCCTGACTCGCTGGAATCAGTGCAAGGGCTGGCTACAAAGACCTGCAGGTGCAGAAGTGGGCTGCAAAGTATGGAACTAGTAGTCATCTGGTAAAGATTGCAATCCAGTTATAACTGGCTGACCCTACAAAACTATTTTCAAAACGGCAGAGGAATGCTCCATCAAGATTACCCAGGGTAAATGTGTTAACTCCCCCGACTTTACCCATCGCTGATGTAGGCGTTGACTCGTTCACCATAATCCAAATGATGCATCCAGCTTTGATTGGAATAACTCTGAGTAGGACGAAGTACATAAAATCTCATCTCAACCCGTTGAAAGAACCCTATTTTGCCGATAGGCGCAAATCCTGGAAAATCATTACTGTAAAATTTACTTCCTATCTCACGTTGCCACGATAACCTGGATGTATCCCTGAGATTAACCAGAGTGAACGCGGTGATGCCTGTGCTAAGGATAGGTCAGTCTTTGTGGTTTTGGCAGGTTCACCATGGGTAAACTCAATGATGCACACGGCTTCAGCCAAAATGCCGATCTAATTAAGTGTTAACTACAACAGCAACATAACCAAAACGACATGGAATGCATTACATAGAATCACTGTACAGAAAATTTATTTATCAAATAACAAATCAGAATAATGGAAAACTCGGCTAAATAAGAGTATAAATAATTGGAACAAATGACAGCTGCAGACATATTCGAGGAAAAAAACTACCTATAAACCTTACCTCGCACAGCAAAGGCAAATGATCACTTGACGCTTTCAAATAGCGAGGTCATCGTGATGTAACTAGCTACCGAATAGCCGACTCTGTCAGAATACAGTCAAGCCGTCTGGGGAAGCTTCGATCGACGCCGCATTCATTGAGAGATCGTGGGTAGTTGGTGAGCTCACTTCCGGTTTGGCCTCTGGGTCTCATCGCATGGTGGTAACTAAAAGGGAGCCATTTGATAGAGCAACTATGCGCATGCACATGTAGTTATGTTCTGCTTTGAACTCTAAACGGCAGCGGACAAAGGGCGGGACCGCCGCGCGGGTACTCTGGTTGTCTGCTGCACCTCTCGAAGCAGAGGGAAATCACGAAATATCGGTTTTCCTCCGTGTTTCTGCCCAACAGGCCCGCTGCCTCGGTGCAGCAGACAACCAGAGTGCCCGCGCCGCGGTCCCGCTCCTTGTCTACGACCGTTTGGAGTTCACTGTATATGGAAGATGCACAAATCCTCACCACGAAATCTTCGCATGTTTATTTCAGCCGAAATCCCAGTACTCCGCATCATTAGGTAGGGCACCTGGAATACTTGTTCATTTTATCATAGGGATGACGGTTTCGAAGAAAGACGTTGTCTAGGCGCATACAATGGCGTTGTATACGTAGCGCTACGATTTTTTTCTAAATCAAAAAATCCTCGCATATGGTCTTCAAAAGCATTTTACAGCAAAGAGCTGCCTCTATTCTTCATCATACATACGCACGCACGTCAAACGCACCCACTGACTATAAAGTGGCCTTATTATGGATCTCCCTCTACATAGATAAAGCAGTGTTGCTCTCAGAATCATGCAAGGAATGCTGCAATCAGTAAAAGAAAAAGAGAAGGCCAAAAGTTGGTATACCGTGAGCATCAATGAGAGCGCGTTTTCCGCGGACTTGAGCACGCGACGCGACCGCGCTGCGTACACTGGAATCGCCGGCGTGATAGCAAATTACGGATTGCATGTTAATTTTCCGTCCTATTTGATGTAAACTATCATAAAAGCGATCTGACACTCAAGAAAATTCCATAGATTCCTGTCGCGGCGACGATTCCAGCGCGAGTGGCGCGGTCGCGCCGCGTGCTTCTGGGGTCCACGAAAAGCTCATTCCCATCGACGCTCACTGTGTGAAGATGACTTCAGCAGAAAATGCTATAGAATACTCGACTCTGCACTATCACTAAACCGGAGCTCGAAATCCGAACGTGCACTACCACGATTTCGAAATTGACAACACCCAGGGCCCATGTCCAGTATGCATTGGCCATGGGAGGAAAGAGCGGCTATACATCCATTTCCACGGACATGTATGTACGAATATGTCTTTTTTTCATCCACTTTGCTGTCCAAAAATCCATCCCCATGTCTAATCCTAGGCGAAAATGCGGTGCATTGGTAGGAGATAATACGATTTGTTGACCCAAGAGACAATGGAACTCCATCTGTCCGATATGGACAGAATTACGATAAGCTACAGTAGCACGACTGTACCCACAGTGGAATTTATCTAGGGTAAACTAGTTAGCTAGGGTAAACGAACACTTGAAGGACGGGTAAATCTGGAGGAGTTAAAAAGTTTTCCCAGGTAATCTCAATAATGCATGCGGTCCCTGAGGATCTAAAAAGGGTACTGGAGCCTGGCTGTCAAATTGCGCTACTATGAGCCTTTCCTTTACCAAGACATCACAGATATTACCCAGGTTAGGTCGAAAGTCTATTAGTGAAAGAACCACGGAAAATCAGTGGAGTAAAGATGGAGGTTAGGCAAAGAAAAACACGAAAATTGCCAAGAAAACGGGAGAGCATGCAGAGGAGCACTCACGGTCCTCCTTTCCCGGCGCTCGCAAAGGCCCGCCAGTTTTTCATCGACTCCAGATCATCATGATCTCAGTGGCTGCAGAAACGTGTTTCTGAACATACTGTATCAGAAGCAGTATTCAGTTTTGGACATGGCCACTTCCCTTGGTTCATTTTCTCTGTTCCACTGGAAGGAATAGTAATATTTCCAACAGAGGAGGAATTCCTATGAAACGATGTTCAACAGCGGTTCTTTGGTGGGAAATGGCAAGCAATACACGTGCAGCACACGTGAACAGACCCACCGCAGCGAAATCAGAGAACATTCTGGAATAGGAACACTCCGGAAATTTCCTTCTGGTGTTATGGCTACCAACCTAAACTCAGAGAGCTGGGTAATCGCGAGAATTAGGCGGGTTTTCACTCGAAACTACCAGTCTCTTCAATAGCCCGGTAATTTATAGCAATTCGAGACAAAAATTCCTTGGAAATTCACTCAAAATTTCCAGACCTTTGAATCCTTTTGGGAAAACCAAGCATCATTATAATTTTGTTAGTCATAGAATCTAATAAAAAGGATTTCACTAGCGCGAGAATTTTTAACTTCTCTTTACTGTTCCTCGGCACTTAGTATCCCACGAGAACTCGTCCCCGAGGCTCCTGAAATCGATTGCCACAGATATTGCATGAAATCTGTGCGGGTTTCTTGATTCTCTCGAAATTACAATTTCCCTCAAAGAATTAGTTCGCTCCCGCACAAGCGAGAACTGGTCCCCGTCAAATTCGAGCCAATCATATTGGGTAACACAAACGATAAGGACCTGGATGAATCATTGAGATTACCCAGAGTAAACGTGATGATGCTTTCGCCAACGATGAGTAAATATGTGTGCTGTTAACACGTTTACCCTGGGTAACCTCAATGATACATGCTGCCCCAAGGTTGTAGAGTCAACGCTGCCTAACATGTTGCCGCTTCTCGGATAAAGTGCTTCCATTCGCTGATGCGAGAACTGGTCCCCGATTGATTTCTGGGGAGATGTCACCAAGTACAGGAAGTTAACAGTGTTCAATAAATAGGTAAATGTGAAGGCATCAAGGATCATGATGTCTCACCAGGAAAACTCGTCCATTTTGAAACAATGCTGTTCACGTATCATCTTATAGGTGAGGCAAAAGTAGCTTTTACATTGGGCGCCGATGGCTGTGACCCATCCACGGCCTCGAAGAGCACGCGGCGCGACCGCGCCGCTCACGATGGAATCGTCGCTGCAGTGGCGAATCTGGGTTTTCTCAATAGTTGTTTATCACATTTGGTGTTAACTAATAAGAAAACTAACTAACTCTCAAGAACAGTCCATAGTTTGTTGTCCTGGAGGGGACTCCTGTTTATGCGGCGCGGTCGCGCCGCGTGCTTTTCGAGTCCGTGGGGGCCGCCATTGACGCCCAATGTACATCGAAACACAGTTTTCGCCAATTTTCTCTCTCTAACTTAGTTTTCATGCTGTTTTAACGCAATACCCAAGATTCTAACGACTTATGGTACCTGTCAAACTGCGCCGCAACTTCTTACTCTGCTTCTCTGCGCTCTAACCACCTTCATTTGCAAGGCAAGTTTCAAAAGATTTATGAATACAATAGAATCAGAAATCAATTACAAGTGACTAGACCAGAATTAAAATTCCATGGCAGAAAAAACACTAAAATAAAAAAAAACACAAAGACTAGCAAGATTGTTGGTTTGAAAAGCTGAACAATATGAACAACAGCTCATAGGAGATGGTCCGTAAACGCACAAAATACACCAAAATTCCGTACCAGAGAGGAAGCAAGACGAGAGATGAACCCGGAAAAAGTGAACCACGAAAAAAGTGAAATGAAACAACTCCATAGAAGAAAGTACAGGAAGAGAAATGACCAGTAATGACGTCAATGTGAACAGAATAAACAAACATGTTTCTACAAGTTAGCACATGGCAAGTTGTGTTTGTGAACGTGTATGCACCTAGCGACAAGGCCACCAGGGTACCAATCAATAAACTGATCAATAAATCAATAAATTAACACGACTTGACTAGTGGGATTTCAACGAAGGTTACAACTGGTTGGCAGTTGAACGCAGGCTCGGTGGGCCTGGGTCGCCTCACCTCTTCAGTCCCAAAAATTGTGTCAGTTGGTCCTGCCACGAAATGGCTACTGTAGGGTTAGACACAAGATTTGAAACGGACTATTCTAGCCACGTGATCACACGTAAAATACATCACTTAGTGATTATTTGGGTTTCTTCTCCTTTTCTCGACCATTTGCCGACGGCGTCACTTTGAATTCCCGCCATTCGCGCTGAAAGCAAAAAAAAAATCAATAAGTCACACGATTTAGCTAAAACCGCCCTTGAATTTGTCCAAGTCGCTCCAAGGCAATCACGTAAATAATATATAGTTTGCCTGGTCTCTTATTAACCTATTTAGGGAAAAATGCATACGGCCAAATACAATTGTTTGGCTCTGGGCGGCCACCTCATACGCGACGCGGCACGCAACGCATGAGAGTATGTGTGTCTGATTCCGTTATCCTCTATTCTCGCTTAAATAACGCTGGTAATCCAGAAATTTTGGCATGCGTGAGCTGAAGAAAGCGAAGTAGCCGCAAAGACCTGCTTCAGACACGCGCCGCGACCGCTCGCATGGGGACTGCCCGAGGCTAAATTTCTGAAATGGGCGGCGAAATAGGAACAAACTATGTGAAAAAAAAACGCATAAAACGAGTAAAATGCATAGTCATAATTGGATCTGAACTAGAGTCTAGATTTTGGAAAAAAAATAACATTTTAATCCTGAAGCAAATTTGGCAGCCTGGGAAAAACACTATTCCAGCGATGTTGGTCCCGACACGATCCACAAACACGTCTGAGACCGTGGATTCGTCCCCACGTTCCCACTATACATGGACATTTTCACGGCATAAAAATGGAGCACTGTTCTATATATACCCTGCCGAATTTCTGATAGTCCCTGTGAAAAACATACGTATTGATTACTCACCAACTCCCGATCGCACGGTATCCTCGATAAGTAGTCCAACACTTCGTTATTGTCAATATAGTGAGGATTGCGTAATTTCTTCGTGAACTTGTTGATGCCTGCAAGAACGAGGTGAGCAAACATTAAAAACCATGGAGAAGGCAGGAGGCCGCCCCGCGACCGCACGCATCGGCCGACGCGTCGCGTACGCGAGGGGCCAAAATTTTGAAATGGGCGGCGCAAAGCACTAATTAAGAATGACTTACCCCAAACCATGATGATCCATCGCAAAGGTACGAAATACAGAAGTACAGTGACCACAGATAATACTGCTATAGCTAGCCATGACAACCAAGGTTGAGAAAAATTGAATGTACTGAAATATGTTAAGCTGTTATTACTGTAGCCGGTCCCATAACGAAAATAGACTTACTTTCGAACCCGTTGCAATAAGGCGCATATGAAAACCAGAGTGTTTTGTACGACCGTTAGTGTCTCCTGTACAGAAGACAAGGTGTCTCGAATAGAAGAAGACGAGGACTGAAATTAAGGCAGCGTTGGGTCCCACCACGAAAATGACCTCGAGGAAAATTTTGCAAATTATCCAGAAAAGTGTGGATTTACGAATTAGATTGCACATGACATGGAGATGACGTCAGTTAGTTAGACATAGACATGCATTTCACAGTTCTCTATGATTATGAATTACACACTTCCTTGTCTTTTGATTTTGTGGACGAGTTGTGCTGTTTTGTGGGTGTCGGCAGGTCCTGAAACGAAACAGCACACAGCTAACTTCATGCAGACAAACATTCACAGCACGTTAAAA
Organism: Ancylostoma ceylanicum; assembly: GCA_000688135.1. Taxonomy (NCBI): domain Eukaryota; kingdom Metazoa; phylum Nematoda; class Chromadorea; order Rhabditida; family Ancylostomatidae; genus Ancylostoma; species Ancylostoma ceylanicum. Next base: position 11,993 of record JARK01001705.1, read on the forward strand.
TCTAACAAATACTAGTGATGTGAGTCTTTTAAAGTGTAAAATTGGTAAGAAATAGTGTTCCATGCTCATTTTGGTGTGAGGCACAACAAACACGCACACTGGAATTTACGCAAATATTCACACATTTCTACGAGTGAACAGGACTTCTACATTGAATCTAGACAAAGTGTTTTTTTTTGTTTACTTGTTTACTTGTTAGGGCATTAAGAACGCGAAAAATGGCTTCGCGACAATGCTCCTGGATCAAACCTTTTCCTCCTCGCCGTCCTCGTCGTACCTGGCGACGGTGTTGTCAAAGCGAGGCGACAGTTCCTCTGCTACCCGTTTATAGATGAGACACTTGGCGAACAGTACCAAAAGTGCGAGTGGGACGTGGTAGAGTTCCACGTAGTAGACGCTAACAACAAAAATCTGGAAAAAAAATCAATAAATTCTGGTTGTAGAATTTTCAAGAAAAACTGTTGAGAAAGAAATGCTTTATAACTTAACGAATTGACGCAATATTGAAGTAATGCCCAGAAGACTAACGGATTACTGAAATCGTGAGTTTTTAGTCAATGCTTTGCGCGGTCCATTTCAAAATTTTGGCAACGGCTGGGCGCGTCGCGAACGCGCTGCATGGATCGCAGTGTGCGGCCGCGCGACGGCTCACAGCTCCTGCCCGGCTTCCTTCTGTTTGCTCAGCTGTTTTTTACGGACATCAAAAATTCTCTGAAGGCGACAGTAAGCAGTTTAGGGTGAGCAAATTGGTAACAAAACGCTGCCTTAGGCACCGTCTCCACCTCAGGATCATTTTTCGAGATTTTTGCATTAACAGAATCCCCAGTCTTCGCTTATCAAAGTGGTGTACATGATTTCATCCAGAATTGCCGGAAAATCCGATTTTGCATCCCAATTCTGGGGAGCAAGTGGGCGGAGTCAAGGAGGGAATGCATGGCTTCCGTATCATGTACTCATTTGCTCGTCACACATGAAACGCGGTATATATTCTGTTAGCGAGTGGATGCGAAAGTGGAGAAGTGCGAGTTTGCTTGGGAGGCGCGCTGCCGGAAACGAATAAATCAGAAAACGGATTGTCCCGCCCACTTTCTCTCCAAAAATTGGAGCTCGACAACAGGTTTTTCGACAGTTTTGCATGGAATCACATGTACCATTCTGATCAGCATCCACTGGAGATTCTTTTGTCGAGAAAATCAGAGAAACGATCCCGAGGTGGGACGGTGCTGTCAAAAGGGAGACATTCCATTGAAAACTTAACCATGACCCCTGTTAAGAAAAGTGGAAATCAATTTATGACACACTTTTTTTCGTATTTACCAAGATCGTCAAACGTATTTCATTACTCTGGGCCTACTTATACTAGACGCGGGCGGAGGTCGTGCGTCAGATGCACGCTTCCATTTGTAGACTATTTTTCATGATGATCAGTCAACGCAGTATGTGTATACTCGATGAAAATGATGCGCTGCTGCTGCAAAGGCGTAAACGCATGCGTCTGCGCTGCGTTAGGGCTGAGACTGGGCCTGACGTTCGTCATGTGAATACACGCGTGTCAAGCGCACGCATCTGGTATAAATTGCATCGTGTTACCACGCTGTTCAATAAAAAAAAAGATTGACAAAGACAAAAGTTTGAGACTTTTGGTGAACGGAGGTGTAGGAAAGTTCCCATGTTCAGTCGAGACTTCAAATTTAAATAGGGAAGATTGCATATTCCGGGTAATATTATTATCATTATCAAATTGTTCACAGTCTCCACCCTAACCTAGGTAGTTTTTTGGAGAAGGTGGGCGTGGAAAATCACCTATTTCGAGGCAATAACGAAACCCACCGAAAAAGCCGTAATTGACCTGGTCGTTGAATGCCAATCGAAACAACTTTCTATATAATTCTTGTAATCTACCACAGTTAATCCGAATTCTTTCAGCTCTATGACAGTGTTCCGGAACAGACCAGCCTGAAACAGGAGAACTCGTTCACAGAGCTGGGCCCGGATGCCTCGTTGGAGGGATTGGTAATCTCATGCCCATAGGCGTCATTACCAGTGGGTATCAGATTGCCCATGCATGATTACCCATGGGTAGCAGCTGGGTATGGACTACGTTACAAATAGGTATACGCATTGAGGGGTGCAAGGTAAGGGTAATTTTGGGCCCATTAACACATCTACCATGGGTCATCTATATAATGCATCCACGGGCAGCATACATGACTAATATTACTCATGGTAGACGTGTTGACACCCCAAACTTACCCACCGTTAAAGCAGGGGTCGACACGCTTACTCTGGGTGGTCGCAGTAATCTATTCAGACCAGGACACAAATGATCACTTGAAGGATGGGTAACGTTGTGGGTACGACTACCCATGGATAGGAGCTAGATATTGACACATCACCTGTGGGTAAACATCTCGATGGGTGCCGGGTAAAGGGTAAATCTGACCTGTTAACACATTTACCGTGGGTAATCTCAGTGGTGACAACTGGATGGTAATGATAATAATTGAATATACGTGTTGGTGGGGGCCAGGCAAGGGTAAACCCGAGTCCATCAACCGTTTACTGAAGGCAAACTCCATGATGCAGCCATGGATCACATGTATCGATGAGATTACCCAGGTAACACACGAGGGCCTGAGTGCACCATTTGGATTACACAGGGTGAAAGTGTCGATGCTCGCGTTGACGAACAATAAATTCGGAGATTTGCTCTGGATGATCTCAATAATGCATCCAGGTACAGGGCACAGATAGCCACTGGAAGGCTGAGTAATCTCGTACCCATGGGTATGATTACCATGAGTTGGGCATGGACAAAGTCACGTGTGAATAGAAATAGCGATGGTTACCGAGTGAAAGGTAAGTATGGCTCCGTCAAAATGTTTACCGCAGGTAATCCCAATGAAGCATTCAAGAACAGGGGGCACGGATGCGTCACTGGCAGAATGGGTAAGCATCCGTGAATATGCTTACCCATGGATGGCACCTGCGTATGGACACCTCACCTATGGATAAACATGTCGATGGGTGCCAAGTAAAGGGTAAAATGGGGCCCGTTAACACGTTTACCCAAGGTAATCTCAATAATCATCCAGGCCCAGGCCCTGCTTGTAACTACTACATTACCTTGAACTTCTTCTCCACTTCGATGAATTTTCTCTCACGTGGGTTGAAGGTTCGTATGGCGGCTCGGACCTGGAAAAGAGAAGTTAAGCCTGGCTGGGTAAGGTATCCTTGTAGTTCTTGGACTCACTGGATTCCAGATGACGTCGAGTTCAAGGAGGATTTCGCCTTTGACCCGAGTGTTCAATTTCTTGTCTTTCAGAGCGTACCATCGCCGTTCACAGTTCTTTATCTGCAAAAAGAACTAAAAGTTATTGTGGAACATTGATATTTAACACTCAATGGAGCCATAAGGCCACTGCAAAACATTTTCTATGATTACCCGGTATTTTTTTTGAATAGCTCCCCCCCCCCACAAAGTAAAACGACTTACCGACATCAGCGGAATAACGACCTTGCCAAGGAACTCGAACTTATTGTTGGGATCCTCGTCGTACACGGTCACCTCAAGACACGTATGGATATCCTTCACAGTGCTGAAAACACATCCATGTGGGCGTGGCTTGCGTCTCACTGTGAACAGCAACTGACAATGTGAACAGTTTGTTCCACTGTGGATTCAGTGTCTTGTATTCGGTGTGTGTTTGTAGCCGTGTGTTCACCAGTTCCAGAACTGCGAACGGATCGCTCTTCCCGCCGAGGTCCTTGGCCTGGAGATCTTCAGCGCGGAATACTGAAATAGGGATAAACCAGAATAATGTGGTGTTGGTCCAGTTTTTTGAATCGGGGCAAATTTGCCGAGAAAACTAACCTTTCACTGTTAGTTGTCCAATGTCCTTGATGTCGTCAAAGGTGTGTAGTAGATCCTGAAAAAAAGAAAAGTTCCTGATCTTGAATTAAGACGACCTATCATCTCATGTGAAGGCTTTTCGAACGATCAAAATGGTGGAGTGCGGCCTTAGCCACGCCCACTTCCAATAAATCCTGGTATCCAACACGCTTCAGCAAATTATGGAAAAGAAAATGAAAGTTCTTTGGATCTTTGGACTTCAGATCTTGAACCTTGGTGCGTTCGTCCCTCACATTTATTTATTACATTGATCTATTAAATTATTTATTTATTTATTTATCTATTCATTTATTTACTTATTTTATTTTATTCATTCATGCCCTTCCAAAGCGCGCTCATAAGCGAGAATTTTCACCCGGACTACTCCTGAGACCAAGCCACAGAGGTGCAACGTTAGCCACGCCCCGTTTCCACGCCATCTCATTAGCTCCGACTTCCTTCGTTACAACTAAATATTTTGTCGTTGAAACCGAAAAAAAATTATGAAACCAGCGAAGAACGATAATGTGGGCTCCATGGGGCGGGGCTTACATCGCAGCAAGGGTGTGGGCGTGGCTAAGGTCACACTGTGGAAGTGTGGATTTCTTAAAACTTGGAACATGTTCATAAAACGGCACAATTAAAACTACAAATTTATATAGTCTCAACGCTGTATTACATCAACATGGATACGCACGAAGTATACAATGCTCTTTTGCCACGCCCACATGCTCCACTCCGCCCTCGAAAATGCAAATTTTCGCGCAGTTCTAGAGGCAAATTGATGAAATAGTTGTTAGACAAGCCCAAAAGGTTTACAGTCGATAATTTAGTGCTATTTACACAGGTAGGCCGGAGCCAATATTAGCGAGTGGGCGTGGCTAGGGCTGCACTTCTTCGCTGTGCCTCATTTATAGCCGAAATATCCTAAAAAGCACGGAAAAAATTCCTATAAATTTTCAAGTGCATATTACTTCAACATTCTGCTGCTGTAGTGGCACACCTTTATGGTATTTACAATAAATAAATAATTGATTAATCAATTAAATAAATAGATAAATAGATGAATAGGTTTTCAAGCAGATGCATCTTAAATCAGCCATAGGTTCAATATTTCACTATTGTGCTCTTACGGTTTTCGTCCGAACACGGGTATGGTACAGATTTGATCGATTGAATGAGATAAAGCCCAAATCGAAAATCCGGGGGGGGGGGAATCAGGACCACACAAAAATTCGAAAAATAATATAAAATTCCAATGTCCAGCTCACTCACATATCGCTCCACAATCGAATTGCGCAGATCGTTCTGAGTGAATTCCGTCAGATCGACCACGCTGTCCTTGGAATGGCTGCCCGACACGGTGATCAGCAACAGCAACGACCCGGACGCATCCTCCAGATTGTACCATTTCTGGATGGTCTGATCACGTGGGAACGCGTGCAGATCAACTGCAATCCTAGACAAAATCGACGCGTTGGCGAATACAGGGTTAGGCCAGGCACTGTATGGTTAAGGCTGGTAGCTGTGATTCGTGATAAGGTTTACCTTCCGATGCACGACGTGGTTCGTTTGTCCTGGCACATGACTTCCAGCGTTTCCGAGCCGAATTCGTAGATGTGCAAGTCAAACTGTTCGATCCATTTAGGATCAGCGCAGCGATTACAAATCTGGAACGAGGAAATTCGCTTAGGGTGGCATGGTACCAGTGGCGGACGGAGAAAGTGGGCGGGGGAGTGGGGGG
>JARK01001705.1:18132-28631 GCA_000688135.1 Ancylostoma ceylanicum
CTGCCACTAACAGGTGCTGGAGACGTCCACGTATAGGTAGGTTCCGCTCCGCAGTTCTTAGAGAAGGTGAGTGAAAACAGAGAAATTGCTGTAAAATTGTTGTCCAAGTAGTGCACGCTTACCCAAACTAAAAAAACTGTTCATTCAAGAACGACTATCATTGGAATCGTTTCGGGACTTTTTTTAAAGATTGACGATTTGTGTCAGATGTCCACTCAGCATTTTCCAGATTCTGCCCAAATTCCATGCAAAACCCATTGCATAAGCATGCGACTACAGAAGCTCTGGATATCCTTGCGTACTCCTTATTCTTGCCGGCTCTAAGCTTGATTGTGAGAATAATTCGGGTCGACGGGTATGCCACGCCCAATTTATTACCTCTTTCGTACTAGCGCTCCTTTACTATGACTTGCTAAATTTATGGTTTAGCCGTGTGAGGACCAGAATAATTCGCTCACTGGTTGACTGAATCAAAGCAGGTGGGTGTGGTCAACCAATGAGAATTAGGAGTAAGCCACGCCTCCTTGCTTCAGAGGTACCGTAAGCGGCTAAGACAAATCTCCATATATCAGTTCAGACGCATAAGGGGGAAGGCGTGAGAAAAAAAGGGTTCGCACCACTTTAGAGAATTGGATGGAAAATAAAAATAATGAAAATATCATTCTGAATATTAGGTGATTAATGATATTAGGTGCGTGCAAAAGTTCCGGGGCAGTTGGTGGTAATTCGGTGTTTACCATAGTTTTGTTTCTTACTGATGCATTATTCTGCAATCCTTTTCATGTGCGCTGGTAGCCTGGAACATCTACTACCCTTACCACTTTTGGCTTTGATCTACGTCACAGCGTCGCTGCGTTTCTGGTATAAAAGCAATGCTATGTGCAATCAGCGATTTCGCGAAATTTTGCTTTATGAATCCAAATTCGGCCGATTCGCAGGGAAGGCGACCACCACAATGAAGATTATGTTTGTGTAGGGTATCTTCTCCGAAGTGGGAACAGTTCGTAGGTGCTTACGATTTCTGAGCGGAGATGAGAGCTTGCAAAATGCCGCACAAGTGGATCAGCAATTTGACCTGCACAAAGGCTCCCGAAAAGGGTGGGTTGAATCAGACCTAGTCGAAAGTGTGCAGGACTTTGCGAGGAATATAGCTACTCATGCCACGTGACTCGGAGGGAATTAGTATGAAAGGGAATATGAGGAGACGGATTTCGTGTGAGTCCGCCATCTCTGCTGCGGTATAGCACACACTAACGTGTGGCCGTGTCAACCGTCTAAAATGATGACCAAATGGTTCCCGAAGTTCTAACTCAGCATGTATACTCTCAAGACCAACCTCCAGAAGAAAGTCTTGTTTTCAAGCCTCTACGACTCTACATCCGCTGTAAAACATCTCGTGAAAAGACCCTATTCAAAAACGACGTGCGCCGCTCTTTCGAGTATGAACCTGTCAAATTTTGTGCCTCTGGAAAAAATCGTAAGGGCACCCTGTTGACAACATTACACAGATGCCAATGCTTTTTGGTTCGGATCAAATGGTTGACTTTGAGTTGAGTTATGGCGCGTCAAAGAAATTAGGTGCAACTGCCCCAGAACTTTTGCACGGACCTAATAGTTATTCAAGAATAACAATAAAAATAACCAATTGAAAATAAACTACTCCAACGTTCTTGCTTATTTTGTAAATTATTTCCGGAGGAGACCGGAGATCACTTCTAGGGGAGATCCTATTTTATTTTGGTCTTGCACTATGACGTATTAGTGGAAATCTTGTGAAAAGCTCGAGTTCTAAACGATATTAGACAGCTGTATAGGCCACGCCCACATAAGGGGCTCCGCCTACTTGCCCGTACATAATGAAAATATGTTAGTAAAATTTAAAAAGAATACCCTGAAAATAAAAAAATTACCTTGCTCTTATATTTTTCACATCCTAGCTTGAACTTGCAATACGGGTCAGGTAGCACAGAATTGTTATAGTTTGCGTTGAGATTTCGTCCTTCGACCAACACGATGTTCACTACGGACACCCACATTTGCACCACTGAAAAATCGAATAATCGAACATTCGTAGGCAGTGAATATGTAAAAATGGCTGCTATGCGGGGTTGCTAAATTTGCTAATTTTTGAAAAAAAAAATCCCGTCAAAATGTGTAGGGCAAGGAGGACGGGTTGGCAACAGTAATCGATAAATTCGAATATTCGTCAGTTTCGATCACTCGGCGAACAACCCAGATCTCCCCCCGCAATCCTTTAGGAAAGCTCATGAAACAGGAAATTTCGAGAAAGAAATCAAAAAACTCACTTTTTTCTTTTTTCTTCACCACTTCCGACAACACACCCCGGACTGATTTTTGGACGAACTGAAAATCAATATCAATCAATATATCGATTGCTTCATTAGGTTTATCCCCTACGTACCTCATCTTTCTCATCCATGGTCAGTGGAACTACAGTAATCGTAAGTGAAATAGTGCCAAGTTCTTCTTCCGGTGAGGCTTCATCAGCTAGTTCGACTATCCTTTCGAGAGGTCTGTAACGCTATGGTTATCGCCTGGTAAGTATAAACTAGTCGACGCACAACTAGTCAATAAATGACTCACTGGAACCATTTAACCTGACTGATGTCGATGTTTGCGGAGCCCATAAAGTCATCTGTACAGAAGCGATCGTAGTCGAATACCTAAAGGAGAGTGAGATTAGTGGATTTGACCCTGAATCAGGGGTACTGTAGATACGTACTGCTACCGTACCCCGAGTTTTCAACATACTAGGAGTAACGAAAAGACTGCCCGTTTCTGACCTTTACCTTCGCCTAACATTTACGTGAGCCAAAAAATCGATACATATCAAATGAATACCTCAATGTAGATCGGTGACGTCATATCGTCGGCGAGCATCTGAAACTCCTCGTCCCATATTGGATTCAGATTTTTGAATATTGTACTGCTCTTGTATACAATACGGTCCTTATACTTGAACTTCACGTATGGATCGCTGCTTCCTGAAAATACGCGAATGACGTCACTTTCTGGGATGAAGGAGTTGAAAAAGCACTGATGACGTCATTTCTTGGCAGGTTCTGTCTATCAAGTCCAGAAGAAATTGCTAGCTGGCGCTTTCCCAATATGACTCAGGACATCTTAGTGCACAGGAAGAAGTAGCATGGAATATGCGAGAACTGGTCCCCAGGGTAAATGAGCATAATTTTGTCTCCTCATTCAATTGAAGCATATGTGGAATGTATTATAACATGGATTACATTGGAATACAGCCAGAAAAAAAGCATAAAATCTAGCTGGGGACTAGTTCTCGCGCATGAAAATACTGAATTCCCTAGGCGGCAGCCGTTTCTGATTGTTCGAAAAAAATCTAAGGCAACGGGAAAGGAGAAAAACAGAAAAGAGAGAATGCTTTAACGTGGATGATGGAGAAAGTGTTTAACATTGAAATGAAAGAGCAAGATTTGGCAGAGGACGCAGAGAAACAAAGAAAAGAAATATAACTTAGGTTAACTCACCAGAAGCATCTCGAATCGCTAGATTTTGCCCTTCTTTCAAGCGTATTTTCACCAACAAGGTCACATAGCTGGTCACATCGTCTTCGCTAGGTTTTGAAGGCTGAAAAAGAAAATCACTAAAGGAAATATAAAGATTTAGCACAAAAAAAATTAAACAATCATCTAATAATTTATTTAAACGAGACTACAATTCATAAAGTATAATAATTAGTATTTGATATAACCTTAAATCAACTGTAAACAGGGCTGTAGGGCAGAATGTAGAACATTTTATGTGCTTTGATGTTCTGGCGCCAAATTTTTTCAAACTGTATCCGATCAGAGACGCAAGGACAACTCTGCTTCTCTGCAGCATTTCAGCTGTAGGCTACCGAAAACGATCGATAACCATATCTTACACGGTGACACTGAACTCAGGAAAGAGCACTGTTGCAAGGGGTTGCGCTTGACACGTTTGACAAGATGTAGACTCGGTCGCGTCGCGTCAGGTTCGGCTGAGAATTCTCGGATGTCAGACGCATGCGGGCACGTTGCGCTTTGGCTGTGGGTCAATTAGTGACAGCGGGGCGCGTTTTGTTTTTGGAGAGCGGAGAGTTTCTGGTACAAGAACCAGCGCCATTACTATCTATAGAAGTTGAAATTTTTAGAGAAATTTATTAAGAAAAAAAGAAACCAAACCGAAAGAAACCTTTTAACGAAACTATTTGTAAGCCTAATTAAGAGCAGTGTTGTTTAAAAATTTCCATACATTCCGGAGTAGGAAGCCGGATCTCAAAATTCCTGTAATCTCCAAGGACTGATTTAAATTCAATCTTAAAAGACTTTGATGTGAAAGAATGAAGCATTGTTGAAGAAGGAGGCGAAGATGAGTTCTGCTATTGGTTAATTTCCATACGTGGGCCAATCACAGCAGTTGGCCACGCCTCTCTTCTCCTCAGAAATGTATCATTCCACCCGATTCTGCGAAAAGATTACTATTCGCAACTCGGAATTTCTATTTATAGTTTTAATTTCGAAGAAGCACGAGAAATTAATGATAGTTGTCCCCATAATAAATTAAACGAGCGTATTTTACTTATAGAAAAATCACCAATGATTCAGAATGATAGAATCGATGTAGTGTGTGGTTCCTGAGCAGACGTTCTCGCAGTTCTTCAGGTTCCTGAATGTTCTCTTCAGCTAAAATGTCCTGACAATGTAGTGACCGTGGTGGCACAGCCTTACCTCGTCAATAGTCGCGTGCTTGTCAAGAGATGCTCGTCTTATAAAATTTTTTATCTTCAGAGAAACTGATTGCGGCCTCTCCTCACTTTTTGGAAGAGAATTCTTGGGGAATGAATGCCTTTTTTGCATGACTGAGTCCATGTGAATCTAATCGATTTATTGATTAAATGACGAGCCAAAGAAGGCACTAATTCACGATTCATTTAGCTGATAGAGAGACTCAGAAAAACATCAAATTCTAAAGCATGATCAGAGTGTGCTGCGGAAGGACCGCAATGCACATGAGCTCAACATGTCAGACATAACAATTGGCCCAGAGCGTAGGAGGGCAAGAAAATGCCTGGACGAGATCGCACACCTCATCAAGTAATAAGAACGCGCCTGAGTGCGTAGGACCCGCTCAAAAGTCAATGTTCAGTGGACAAATGGATAAGAGAGCTGAAGTAGCATAAACGCGGGAAACCCGTCCAGAACAAAGTTGAGGGATTCTCAAAAAAAAAAAACATAGGCTTGAGATGGCTAGTGGTCTACATAGGTTATTATTCGGAGGCTGTCGCGAGAAATGTGCCAGTTGTCCGAATGAATAGATTCTATAATTCATTCCGTATACACATGATAACTATTTCTCTGAGAAATACAAGAAGGGGATGTTTCTCATGTGGGGAGACTCACCACCAAAAATTATTGTTGGATGATACAATGAATGAGTAAGTCATCCCCAAAATCCTGGGTTTGGACGCATCACTGAGATTACCCAGCGTAAACGTGTTGGCGCATGTGTTAACAATGGATAAAATTATGGGGTGTTAACACTTTTACCCAGTGTATCCCCCCAATCTCAATGGTGCTTGTGGCATCCGGACGAACTCATTGTTCAAGGGTTAAATCGGTCATCTGATTCATGACTTCTTTGAGATTACCCTTGGTAGACGTATTAATGTGCCTAAATTTACCCGTTTCCTAGCACCCAACAGCATGTGTACCTATAGGTGACGTCTTTACCCTGCTTCTACCCATGGGTAATGAAGCTCATAAGCACGAGATTGCTCGTTTCCCAATGAGCCCTGAGCATGCGTAAAAATTGCTCGAGGCTTACATACATAGCCTGTATGTGTCAACGTAGGGATGAGTAATTTCATCCCCACGGGTATTATTACCCATGGGTAGCAGCTCTGTGTTGGACACCACCTCGAGTGGGTGAACATGCTAGGTGTCAGGTAACGGGCAAATGTGGATACTTTGCTTGTTTACCATGGTTAATCTCAATGGGGTAACTGGACTGAACCCAGATGACCAGATTTACCCGAAAAGGGCGAATTCGTCGGTGAATTAGTGGCTAACTCACTTCTTTATTGTAATGAAACAATGCAAATGAACAATTACCCTTGTAGGATTAAAACGTTCCTGGAAGAACAGCGACTTATTAGATTTCACGATCATGTATTGGACCATCTGTTGAACGACTTCTTAGTGTAAGCAGAACATCTGTGTCGGCACGCATCATTGGGATTACCCAGGGTAATCTATGCTAGCGCCTCACTCTACCATGGGTAAATTTACACGTATTAACACGTTCACTCTCGGTAATCTCAGCGATACATGCGGCCCTGACATTGCCGCCTCAATTTCGCGTCCCTTTTTTATGGGACACTCTAGAGTGAATTAAGTAGCCAAGTAAACAAATAATTAGAAAAAAATCAGCAAGAAATCAAATCCTCAAATAATCCAGGAAGGTAGGAGGTGTTTTGGCAATGCGCCATCGACGCCTAAGCGTTAATTGACATTATCAGAATTGACAAGTGAGGCGACCAGGGGGCAAAGCCGAGAAAGCTCGTTAGTGGGCGGGGAGTGGATGGAATTTTTGGGCCACTCGTCTACAAAACTACCACCATGTCCAGACGTAGCATATACAGTCATTTCTATATGAACGCATACGTCTTGCCAACGTCTTTAAGCGGAAAAGGAGTTCGTCTCAGCCTATCCTTTATCGTACTGTCGCATATCGGACACACGCACGCATTGGATGTTGGCTTGTAGGGCTCTATACGTTTCCAAAAGTAGCTATTGAGCATAAATTGGCCTAATATGAGAAAACTATCATACAGGAGCCTAACCCCATATGAACAAGGATCAAGTGAGCGCTTAATCCCGAGGATCAGGACGGGAACAAACTAAGCCACGTCACCCTGTGGACCAGCTACCATACGAAATTCAACGCGAACACCGGCGAAAACCCATTTGCTCCTGAGAATTCTCATATATGTGCGATTTCAAGCGCAATTGCGCTGTTGGGGCAGCTAGAAAAGCTATTCAGAGGTTTTTATGCGAGTTTTCCCGCATAATGAGCAGATGGTGTGCTTCCGGAGCATTCTTCCCTGAAGGAAAATTGCTTCGCAGGTGGTTCTTGTTGGGAAATTATGAGCAATGGTGGCATGTTGTGGGTTAATTGCTAGGTTGCAAAAAATGTACATGGAGGCGAGGTGAAAAATGGCATTTGGTCCAGAAATCCTACTATTTTGAAAAGATGCGGTGCTCATGGCACGAAAATGGGGCCCTCATTGCGCGTCGACTCTAGGCGCATTGTCGATACGCACTCTAGGCGCATTGTCGATGCGCAGATGAACTTCCAATTTTGTATGCTTTTTCTTCCTTTTTCTTAGGCCGAAAAAATTCTCCAGGCTGAAGTTAACAAAAAAAGTGTTTTCGAAGAGATGTGAGGTAGAAATAGGGGTTTTGACGGTTTCAGACCTAAAAGATGACGAAAAGTGAACGAAGGCATTGAAGACTTGAGACATTCATGGCCATCGCTCCATGTTTTCAGGTTCCTCAGCACTAAGAATCTCGAAATCAAGGACAACTGCCATAAATTCAATTCATTGTAGTTTAACCTAGTTGCATGAACAAAAACAAATAAGTTTAGGCCTTATCTCGTCAATTACGTTTCAACTTTCGATTTAAAAAGGTCAGTTCTGATAAATTCCCTTTGCTTAACGAAGCGCGGATGTTGTGTTTTTGGCGAGTCGTAAAATTTCGGAAAACGTTTAAAAAAACAGATAAAATCAAACCCGTAAATAATGCATAGTGAATAACACGTAACACCAACTACCTCCTGATGTGTACAGTACTACTGTCCTAGGGTTCATGAATGCATAACAAAGCGATATAGTCCTTATGCGCAATCGGTGTGAAGTTTTCGAGAGTGCAGAGCCTGCGGCGCGTGCGCGGCGCGTCCCGCTCTTAACAGCGGTCCGGCGACTTTGCTCAGCTGTTCGAAAACGCCGAACCGCTTCCGTTAGGATTCAGGCTCGGGTATGCGTTTCTAGCGGCTGCCTGAGACAAGCAGCTCTCTACAGGACCAAAAACAAACAAAAACACACAAAAAACGTGAAAATAACCATTTCAGGCATTCGCGGGCCAAATGTGCAAAGAGGGAGGGTGGGGCCGTCCGACCAACAGCGGTCAGCTACAGGCCTCTTCATTACAACAGTATTTCAAACAATAAAGAAAACCGCATAAAGAGGCTCGCCTAAGCCTAATACTGACGAACGGCGTCCTCGAACAGATGAGCGAGGACGCCGAACCGCTATTACAGGCCGGACGCGCCGCACACGCGCCGCGGGCTCTACGCGGTCAAAAACTTACTACCGATTGCGCATAAGGACTATACCAGGTTCTCGCACCATCTTTTGCGTCCTGCGTCTTTTATTACTACATAGTTCACAGGGCGACAAATCACGGTAACCATCACTGGCTTGATTGGCTAACGTTTCATGAGTCCCAGCTTTGTTCTCCAGAAAATGCACAGCTTAAGCAATAAGGAATGATTGAGTAGCTACTGCTAGAAGTGCCTGCTTGAACGTTTTTAATGCTCATTTAAGGGCAACCAATGCGATTGTGAAACTCTTATCGAACGTTACTATCTAGCAGTCTTCGTGGATAATTTAACATCAAGGTGGTCATATGGAAAACACATGAGATGGTACTATTGTGTGTTGAATGTTTTCGAGTCCACCTATTATATTTTCACTACAATGAGGTCTCATTCAGGGGTTCCTCACTACCAAAAACATCTAAGCTTCAGACACAACTGCAAAATCGTCATTAGATGAAATATAGCAGACATATCTACGCGACAGAAAAATCCAGGTGAAGAAGAAAAGGAACATTTCAGAAATTCATGAGCAGTCCGGAATCGCCGTCAAGGAGAGCAAACTGATGGCCGCGCGGGTCACCGGTGGGCCATTTTTTGCATGCTTTTTTGAGGGAGCATTACTGTTCGATAGGTCTCAGGAGTTTGCTTATATGATAGCGCAATAGCCTTTTCAACTCAGTGTGATTATGAAAACCTACACTGAGATTTTTATAAAAATATTTCGGAGCAGAGAAAGAAACCCGAATTTAAGAGGATTTACAAAAGCGTGAAAAAGGGAGCAGTTGTCAATAGATTAGAGGAATTCTAGTAACGACATCCGATGCCACTGAAAACATCTTGTCAGTCCACATTCTCCTATGCACAAAACCAAAGAAACAGCTCTTGAGAATTTTTTTCGGTGAGATGAACATCGTCTCGCGTGAATAGCCAATGAATCATACGTAATTTACTATTTCAGAAAAAAAGAAAGAAAACAGAGGGCTCAACTTCTGTTTTGTTGTGTACCTTTATACGGAAGTTAGACTAAAATCATAGAGCTCCCCCTAGTCTTCACCAGTAAGCGAAGGGAAGCCCTCTGTTTCTGACATTACATTTCCAAGGCGACCACAACGGCATAGATCGTAAGACTTCGGTCCCCTATTTTTCAGAAGTTGATTTCATCAAAAAAGAAATCGGCACGGTCGGAAAGACCTCCATTTGCATAATACATTGTAGGGGTATATTACTTGGACCAAATAATGCATTACACGCATTCGAATTCAGAAAGTCGATCTCAAACAAATCAAAGCTTTGAAATTTCAAAAGTAATGATAAAAGGGTTCTAGGGCTTTCTCGCTTGTGAGCATTCAAGTTCTAGGTTTCTTTCTTTTTTTTTGAACATTCATATCTCTTGGATTGGTTACGCTCTTTTTGGAAATGTCGTTCATTCTGAATAAGAAAATTATGGAGGAGGAAGTTACAGGCAGGCTTTTCTTGGAGGAATTGCAAATTTTGACAGAAGAAATGGAACTTTAGAACGGCCTCAGAATGCATTTTCGAAGGATGCAACTAGATTATTTCTTTTGAAAATTTGTTCCTGAGACTTAAAAATAGGGAATACCTGGATGGACCGGCCCCAGCCAGGAAATACTTTTCTCTTCTACATATGTTAAGCAGTACGAAAATCTCCACAAGACATGGTTTGCCATGATTAAAGGACGAGCCAACACCGGGAAAGAGGTATATGAAGGTATGAATGCGCACATCATAAAATAATGGATGCACCCCCTTCCTTTCCACTACCCAGAAACATTTTTCCTTATATTTCTGTTTGACTCCCAGGATCCGCCCAGAAGCGTTCTTTGGGAAAGAGTCAATCTAAGAATGCTTGTACACCCACGGGATGAAGATTCCTGTGCCTGGACGCATCATTGAGATTAGCCAGTGTAAACATGTTGATGACCGTTCAAACGGTGGGTAAATTTGTGGGGTATTACCCCGGGTAATCCTAATGATGCATGGGGCCTTGGCGATAAAAGTGTCAACAATCGCCTCATATCCAGTAAAGCCATGGTGCTGGGGGGGGGTTAGGGAAACTATTTATTGCGAGGTTCCTCGCTCTG
>JARK01001705.1:35406-99267 GCA_000688135.1 Ancylostoma ceylanicum
TGGGGACCCAGATAGAAATGGAACAATAAAAATATTACTTATGATGTTGTATGATTTTTGATAATTATTTTACATATAATAATAAAAATAAACATGAGGCTACTGGCCCCGCCCCTTGTCCCCTTGTGACAGATCGCCAACGCCCACGTACCTTTTCAGCGTCCTCGCAAACAGTCAATAAATCGTTCTCATCGATCCGTTGATCCAAGTCAAACGAACTCAAGCTCTTCGGTTTCCTGAAATTTAAGAAATTAAAAAATTTCCAAATTGGGCGGGGCGTGGGTGGTGACAGCTGTGTTCGCAAAGCAATGGGGTGCTGTTCGATTTATCAATATGATCCGCTCTCGACGGGAGAAATTTACAAAATTCCAACTCATCATGAAGTCAAATTAGCCCCGCCCACAAGGAAACATCAAAAGTAACTAACACTAGGCGATAAAACGAGCACTTCCAGCACATGGAATGGATTTATCCTTGATAGGAAGCAGGCGGAAGGTAGAGGGGTTATTGACAAGGCAGAAACCAGCATATCAAAGCGGCGATTATAACTCATTGGTATTCTACACAGCATATACATCATTACAAAGAAGGCATCACATGAGCATGGTACCCCATGGGACTGTCCCTAGGAAATAACTCTAGGCCATACATAGCCCTGAAGTGCAGGAACTGGACGAAGGCGATTCAGTATCGATGAAAATTGCGAAATTATGCACGCCTGAACATCGGGTATTTTTTTCGCACAAGCTTATGAATTCGTCCGTCGATCGATTGACATTTTAGTCGTTGCCAGCTCATGGTATGCTGATTGCGGGGCTTGTACTTTTACAGGAATCGATTTTTAATGAGTATTGGGGGCTGGGTGGACGAATTTTGCGAAAGAAATAAAGAGAACTATTCAAGAACGATCCAGAGATCCTGTGGTTTTCCCAAATTGAGGCTCACCCCCTCCTCCCTCAAAAAAAACCTCTACAGTGAAACCGAGCACAGCGTCAGGCTTTTCTTTTGCATTTCCATTCGTAACCCCTGGTTTTCACTGGATACCTTTTCTTACTATCTTATTACTACCACCTTCGATATGTAGTAGACAATTTGTTCATGCTATAATCATTTTTATCCCACTCTTCATCTACACCGACATTTGGGAGCCAAACCTTTCTCAGATCCTCTCCTTGGCTACCTATCCCTTTCTCCTCCCACCAGAATTAAATAGAAAATCCTGGAAGTCTAGAGCCCTGATGCAACACTGATATTACTCATGGCAGACATTATTTTACCGAAATCTACCCTTCAACTAGCACCTGTCAACATGTTCACCCATACAGGATCTTGCCTACACTCAGCTGTTACTCATGGGTAATCATATCTGTGGATATAAGATTACCCACCCTTGCCTGAGCATAAAACTTCCGCTGAGATTTCTCCGTCATATCCCGAGTATCCAGGGCGCCTTGTAGCAAAAAATAGATGGAATCCAGCTCTATCAAGAGAGGCCTAGGTTGACTAAAAACTACTAAAATTGCACTACTGCAGAGTAATAAGCCAGCAAACGATGTACAATAACTTATGCCCCCCCCCCCTTCATTAGCATATTTTCAGTTCATTAGTCCTTGTACATTCTCTTGAATACTCATCGGTAACCATATAAATCTTTAAATGATCCAAAAGATTTTCATTTTTGTTTTTTCATCCTCTCACAAAGGTGCCTGCCTCGGTGACACCACACCCTTCTACCTCGCTATCCACGCCGCCAGTGGTAAAGAACGATACTGATCTGTTCAATCCTAGCACAGGTCGGGGTAGGGAGCACAGCGAGCACAGTGAACCAACGAATTCTGAATTTTGCTCACGAGTTCATGAAATATTCCCAATTAATTATTTTCAACCTATCAATTTCATGAATGGTTGTAGTGAATCCTCGCTCTTGAAATCCCAACCACTCTGGTTTTTTCTTGGCAAACCCTTAATTTGAGGTTAGTTCAGTAAAACAGGAACAGTTGACGGTGGAAAAGGTCATCGGGAAGGGAGGGAAAACAAGAGAAGGGGAAGGAAGGGTGACGTAAAAGAGGTCTGTATGAAACTATGCGTGTATACAGCAGCGGTCAATATGATATGATCAGAGGCACTGTCGAAGACAGAATCTCAAACTATTATGTAACTCAATTATGAATTGAGCTATTTGGATGAAATTTTAGGATATGGTGAGGGTCTAAGTGTTCTTTCTTTCTGCTGCTTGATATTGGCGTAAATTGCTTCCAAGCAGATCTACCGCGTTTCAAGTGCAATTTCACTGTTTTATTAGCATTATGGTTTTTCGACTGTATCGCGGCATCTCAGCTCCGGAAGAAATTATTCTAAATCCTATCGTAATGGAGTGATTTGCTATATAAGTTGCGTTCTATGGTTCTCCTATTCACAGAGAAAAGAGGGCCTATCAAAAAGTCGTGTGAAAGTGAGAAAAGAGATTTTTTTTTTTTGCAATTCCAAAGAAAAGCATCGATCCCGATGTGGAATATTTCCATGATATCCGCTACTAGCAACGACTCTGGTATTCAAATAAAAGGTATTTTGGTAATTTCAATCACTTAATTTTGCCCTCTACTTTGAGCACTAAAGGAAGCGCAGCAATAGCAGTACGGTGGAAATAATAGACAAATATGTGCTCAATCTGTATCAACTCTTCCTTTCTCCCAGTAGTTAATAGTTGGGATGCTATAAAAAATCTGAAATCCGAGAAAGTTGGTGTTTGAGCTCAATAACCCACGTTAACTGAGCCTGTGCCAATGCTAAGCTGCCACTGGAAAGCGCCCATAAAGTATTAATAGATACCCAAATTGAGGTTGGATAGCTCAACTCAGAGGCGAGTTATAGCAAAAGATTCCCTGGTCAATATGGCTCTGATCATATCATTATGACCACTGTATGTCTGCATATATTTATTACATGAAGTATCTCATGCGAAAAATGAACGAAAAGAACAGAAATGCTAGTTTATCTCTCAGAAAAAATCTGAAATCACAACCCAGTGACAAAACTTATGGACAATTGAAAACAATTAGGGTCGTGTAGGACTCCAATGGTATCGAAAATAGTGCATGTGCTGGGTTACAAGGAACTAAAGAGGTGCCAAATAATGGTGCCGGAATTGTAGATGACCGATGATGGTGTGAGATTCGAATAATTCGAATGCTCAAATGTTCGTCGCAAAAGTGAAAGGGGGACAGATCCACAGCCGTGGAGGAATGATAAGATGGGAATGGCTTTCTCATTGTCGAATATTCGAATTTTCTGACTTAAACTAATAAATTTATTTGGTTTGCACGCCTAGAATACCAGAGGTACCACATCGATGTGACCTCTCAGCCACTAACCACACCTACCCCTAAACGAGGAGGACTTATCGGCATCAACTCATCTCAGGGTTTATTTAAATTGGTATTGAAACGGGAAAAATTTAGAAGGAAAAATGAAGAAAACAATCTCAAAGAGAAAAAAAGGAAGGGTTCACTGGAAAAGAGCAAGGATAAACGATACCCTAGCTACTAGATATCATGCACTCCTAGCAACTGCGATGAGTAATTCATTTAGACGCTGCCTAAGGCAACGCGGTCAGCGAGCAGAGCATTCCAGACCCCCTGCTAAGACTGAAATGGTAAAATGTTGCCAGGAAACGTGGCAGTTCTGGAAAAACACCTGTTAACACTCGATTTACAGCATTACTCCCTTTATCAGGCACTGTTCTTACTTTTGCTATGCGTTTGACGCTAAAGATTCATCGTTAGTAATGCTACTTAGCGTTTTATCACTCCTTGGCCTGTCGTGGACGCCCATGTTACGTCATGCGAGACCCATGCGTCACATGTGACGCAGTGCAAAGCATCAACTGTGGGATCGCTGCGATTCAGCTGTTGGGATGCGTTTGGCAATCTGCACAGACGACACAGCAAAGTACCTAAGGTTGGACGCAAAAAAGAACAAATCGCTGCGATGAGCCTTAATCGCGACAATGACAATGAGCGATTCTATCGCAGTGCGATACTTGCGAGATACAAAGCAATTTCAGAATCATAGAGAATACAATTTAGTCAACAATTTTGTCTTTTTAGTCAACAATTAATTCGATCGCGGAGTATCCACAAAGTATGAGCATCTCTGCGCAGTGTGAATTGCTAACCTTTATCAGCCCAATAGCAAAGCGATATCGCACCCAACGACTTCTTTGATTTCTCCTGCAGCAGCAGCATGCATTTCAATTCGAAGGAAATAATAGTGAGTCTTAGAAAATTGAAAAAAATGTAAATTAATTTTGTGATCAATATTTTAGTGCAAAATGCCAATACAAATTGATGTCAGAAAAATTATAACTACCAATAGAGTATTCTCAGAATATCCAATTTCAGTTGAACACGACAGTATTTACTCGTAGTAACGCTCTTCGACTCCGCTATCGCACTGCGATATCGCGCCTCCGAATCGTACAGCACTGCGATATCGCATCGCCAACCCGAGCTGCGGTATCGCACCTTCAAATCGCACAACACTGCGATATCGCATCGCGATTCGAGTTCATCGGACGAAATGTTAGTTCACTGGTTTGAAGACAGATTTTACCTACAGTTTCATTTGTGCGACAGAGAATTGTACAGAGCAATTCTGGATGTGATTCTTACTGCGATTAAGAAATTCTCGATGTAATTCTCACTGCGATTGAGCTGCTAAGCGCAGAAGAAAATAAGCAAGAAAGAAAGAGAGAGCATCCAATCGCGGATGCGATATCACCCGATCGCAGAAAGATTAATCGGTAAATAAAAAGCGATAATAATATGTAGTATGGTGATAAGTGTTGGTGCACATAGTATTAATACAGTAATGTAATATAACAACTCAATAATATTGAAAAATTGTTTGGCATAATTTTTAACAATTAACAAGATTTATTGAGGAGTAAGAAGTATAAAAAATAAAAAATATGAAAAAAAAGAAAAAAGGGAGAAAAGCACTAATAACGTGGATAAACCCCGCCCATTCCTATCGCGGAAAGAATCTGACCAATCAACGACAAGCAAAAGCAATAAGCCAATCGAGAAGCCGTCTTAGCGAGCGAAATGGATGCTGTAGGGGCTGGAGCAGAAGGCAGTGTATACCTCGTCGAGGCTCATCACATTGATCGGCTCTAAACTGCCCAATCAGCCATCAATAGGATTTGTTTGTGTAGCCGAACGACTACTGATGGCCACATTTCGAAATTTGTCGGCTGCTCAAACACGTGGCACCCAGCGAGCGCTAGCGATTTTCCGTGGAAGAACCTGCGCTCAGCGATCGAGCCTAGGAGCGATTGGCAAGTATGAATCCAGAAATCCACTGAACATCACTGGCTAAACCGCTGGCTAGCTCCTCTACAGGCATAGAGCAGGTGAGCGCCCAGTGGAAACCCGCATTTCGGTGGTAGAGTACTCGATTATTCAATAGAGGAGCGTAAAGTGCACCGAAAAGGGCAGATGGCTGAACAAAGCGAGACTAGTGCGCTTTGTTGCCTACACGATCAGCTGATTACAAATCGATATAAAAGGAAAGGGCAGGACTAGTGGGCCATATATATTCTAGGTGAAGAGGACTAACAAAGACTCCACCTTAGAAAAGTCCACAAAGCCAGTCGCCAGTGGCAATTCACTAAGAATGGCGTGAATTATGTAATGTTGTACGTGATGTCGCACTCACTCGAGAACAATGGCGCAAGGTCAAGTATGCACTCAGCGAAAGAAACTCACGAGGACCCTTATAAGTACTTAGAGAAAGGTCGGAAACAAAGGGGGTACATGCAAAAAAGGGAAGAAATAAGTTTTCGGAAGCCAAACGGCTTCATCCTGACGATCCAGGTTTTTCAAAATAATGGACCGTGGGAAAAAGGCGGCGCGTCGCGGCATGGATGTGTCTGATGTCGCCATTGAGAGCATCGAAGTAAAAGCACCAGCCTGGACTCAAGTAGACGCACTACGTCGCACGCGACGCTGAGGAGCCTATGCATGCGGCGCGGTCGCGTCGCGGCTGCATCGCGATGTAGGCTGTGACTGAATTCTGTGACGAAGGCCAACTAGAAGCCGGATTAACTCCCGGATATCTAGAATCCAGAAGGGAGAAATTAGCAATAATAGCGCCAATCTGCTGCTATACTCCTCGGGAAATATAGCTCTTCCGGCGTTGCGGGGTGACGACAACTGCTTGATACGGATCGCCACTATGTTCGTAATAGTTGCATGGCGCACATCTACAGCATGAAAATAAAAATAAAAATAAAAATAAAATATCGATTGTGGGCGGGGCGTTGCTGCCGTTACCGCCGCGTTGTCGTAACTCAATCAATACGTAATAAAGGGGTTGTCGCAGCGCCGCCGCGAGCGAGAGAGCTATACTAAAGCAGGAGTATAGCAGCAGCCGAGATGTAAAATCTTGCAATATCCTGAGAATGACATTTCCTACTGTATTACTACCATAATTATGATCAGTAATATATATTATGCAAAGATTTTATTTTAAAAAGTCTATAAAGAACTCAAAAAGGAATACCGGTAAGTAGGCTCGAATATACCGGTAAATAGGCTCAAAATTCAGGCCTTCCTGGAGATCAAATTGAATTAGGGAGTTCGGAAAGAATATTTCCATGGCCTGGCATCGAACTTGGGAGACGACACAAGTGCACCAGACTGCTTCACGGTTGCTAATAGTGGAGAAAAAGCGTATTGCTCAAAGAAAAAAATCCTCATTTCAACACAGGACATGGCTTTTTACGGAGCATTTCAGGACATTGCGCTCTCATTATTCCAGCGCCCTTTTGGTATTACTATTGGGATGGTTACTGGAATCCAGCATGAATTCCAGTGGATGTAGTCCAATCCATGAGGATGGGACAAATTGATGTGCATCTACTTCAGGGATCATGTCAACCGTTCAGACTAAACGCCGCATGCTTCGCTGGGATTACCCAAGGTTAACGTATTAACATCACACACAATTTTACCTATCGTTAACATATGCGTCAAGTCTTTCTCCTGGGTAAGCTTACCGATGCATCCAGGCCCAGAAGGTAAGACGATCAGACTACTGGTTCACACTTTCGATATTTCTCTATCCTCAGCCAAAAAAAGCCCTGTAAACACCAGTTGCGGTCCACGTTCGTGGACAGGCAGCGTATGCTGAGATAAATTCCTAATCCTAGGAAAATTTAGTGTAGAAAACCTCTATTCCATGCTCAAATTCTTGTAATTCCCGGCGCAAGATGAACAACAGTACCATCGTAAAGCTGGTATAGCATGCCTATTTTGACAGTAAAATCTTATAACCTAACAGTTGGATCAAATTACGCCAAATAAGCGCTTAAATTCCACGAATATAGGCGCCCGGGACCAGTTCTCGCAACCACAATTATCCTCAAAATGACTCACTTAGTGGGCGTCAACGAGGCGAATATCTTCCGCAATCGACTCCGTCGCGCTCGAGGAGACATTTCTGAACAGGATAGTGGGGATATCTCGCCAAAATGAGAACATCTGTGACAGCACAACAGCAGGTCGATAGCAAGAGAATCGCAAGCAAACGACCAACCGGCAACTAGTTCGCCGACTTCAACGAGTTCGCTGAGTTGATAGGACGAGTCGAGTGACGGACCGGCGCATCCAAGAAGTTCTGGAATGGTAACGAGAGTTTTGGAAATAATTACTTTCGGAAAACAAATATTGGATAAGATATACAAAGGAAATGCTCGTTATGCTACAGGTGACTTAACGCAAGTTGCAGCCTACAATCAAGTAGCTTATACGGCGCTAATAGCGATAGAACTGCTTTGTAACAGTATAATCATGCCAGTACTCTGAGACTCTTGATCTACAAGAAGGATATCAAAGAAAATTCTGAAGTCTAAGCTGGAGACGGATTTGAAACGTTGGCCGAAAATCGACGGGGACCGGTTCTCGCACCACCACGGTCAACGATAAATGGTGCTGTTTTCAAAAGAAATGATTACAATTAACAGATGGAAAATTCCCAACAAACTAATCCTGCCGTGAAATGTGAAATCCACAAGTAAAACCAGATAAGTAAAAAAGTGATTCTCAACCAATCAACGATCAGCAAAACCAAGAGGCCAATCGGGAAGCCGTCTCGGGGAGCGAAATGGACGGGGTAGGGGATGGGCTAGAACGATGGAAATCTTCATGACAAACCCTGGATTGTCAACATGTGAAACTAGGCATCCTTGAAATTAAAACAAAAACAACGATAATTCATCTCCATCCATGATTCTTTCGTAAGAAATTCTCCCCAATGGGCTACCAAAAAGGGGTGGTTGCGAATGCCATCAAAGTCCAAGGATTTCGTGGAATAATGTGCCTTTTTGAAAACAAGCCGTGCAAGAGTATTTGAAAATGCAAGAAAATACAAAACGACGTGTGAGGAAATCTTTTGGTATGTGATGAATAGCTGGCTGCTCCATAAAACCACAAAAGCATCTGTGGTTATCCAGAAATGCGCAAAGATTAAGCTAGAATGAAGACGTGGGAAAATAACAAGAATCTCTCCCATTTCGGGAACCCGGATGGCCGAAATTGAAGGAACAAAATCGTGAAAAAAATATTAAATTTAATGTTAAGTAAACAAACATAGGAATGAACTATTATAATTTTTATACATAGATATAGATATACGTTGTGCCGGTGTGATCAACGAGTAAGCTACAAGTAAATTTAAAAAATGAATAAATGAATAAATAAATAAATAGATAAATAAATAAATGAATAAATGCGCATTAAAATTGTGTGAATTTCTCTGGAATGGGCCACGAATCACAAAAACTACACCTACCGTCTCCTCAAGGGAACAGGCAGGAACTCAAGGTGCTTGTGCTATGGAAGAACCGGCGAATTCGTTTGGACACTTTTTTCCAGAATTTTACCTAGTTTCCTACTTCCCTAATGAGTATTACTTCCACATGAGGACATGGTTGCAAGCCACTATTCAGCTGACAGCGATTGATGCAGAAATGCCCAGCCATAATGGTGAATGAAGACGTGGGAAAATAACAGGAATCTCACTCATTTCGGGAATCCGGAATTGTCAGAAATATTGATTTTAGTATTAAATAACAAAAAATAAAAATATGGAAAGTAGTAAAACAAATATACAAATAAGAATAAACTAATACAACTTTAACTAAAGCATCTGGGAAATTCGGCAAGCAATTCTCAGTGCAGGGAGCTGGGACTGCCAGAAAGCTGAAGAACATTGAGCAGATACACACCTACTGCTTGATGACTGATCGATAATTGATTAACTGGTGAGAATGCTGTTACTTTCTGCCCGATGAAAAATCTATTTTTCGGATGAAAATTATTTAAAAATGTAAAGCACTCTCCCGCAAAGTAGAACAGTTAATTTTTCACGGAAGGAAATCCAGAATCATGTGTGGAGAATCAGCAGCTCCGCCAAAAACTCGCCGAAAAAAAATGATGTTTACGCCATTGCTCGTTTTCAGATAATACGCTTCTAACGACGGCTTCCGTGTTGACGCCCCCAAAAATGTCAGACGCGGCGTCAAGGCAGCAAAATAATTATTTCGGAACTCTCATGGATTCTCTCTAAGTCTCAAGTGATGTACAAAAAATGAATCCTAAAGATGTCAGAGACGAAAAGTATACCGAAAATCGATGATTTTGTTGGATTTGGAAGATTTCCAGTAAAGAAATGGCGCAGTGTCCAGGAACAGGCTTCAATTCAGATCGATGAGCAGTGATGGGTTGAAACGTGGGCTCACTGCTATTAATGCATCAAAAAGCGGGAGAGGATCAATATTGAAACGTAGGTATCAGGCTCGTGTGGTGAGGTGACCATGCAAACATCATATCGTCTTTCAATAGTAGCATATTGTCGATAGGAAAAATCGCAAATCACAATTTTTCTACGCAGTCGACCAATGAGGAAGGCCACTAATTGATCATTGATCCATGATTACTGTGGACAAACCTACAGTAACCGGACAGTACTTATTTTTGTGTCACAGTATCTCAGCAGGTATTGAATCTGCCAGTATTTATAGTCCGTTCAGTCAGTATCTATAGCGATGATAGTTGAGCATTCGTGCACAGTGTCCGTTTTTCTCAGATGGAAAATATAATAAAATTAGTAAAAATATTCATTGCAATATTAAAAAATCAATAATTACCATTCTAGAAATTATAATGAAAATAAACAAGCAAAAATGTACTCATACAAGGCTTTAATTCATTTTGTGAAGTAATTTCGAAATCACCTCCTACTCGCATCCGCTATTGGTCTATAATAGTTGCGCTGCAACACTGCTGAATTTTCATAGGCTATGCACAGATCAAAACAGCTTGTACAGAAGCAAAAATCTAGTGGGGACCAGTTCTCGCGTCACTATGATTGACCTTAAGACGCGCTGTTTGAATCGTGTTCGTGGAGATTTACCAAAATTGTAAGCTCCTCCTCAAAATCTATGGAAGTGCAAGAAGAATAGCATATAATTACAAGAACATCATAAAAAAGCAAGAGAAAAGACAAAATTGCCGGTGAATCTGACATAATGAACTCAACCTTGTTCCACATTATGGAAAACAAAAAAAAACTACCTTGCCTCATCGCACCATGTTGACTGTAAAAATCAAGAAAACTTGACAAGGTGATTCTAGAACGCAAAGATGGTGCAAGACTTGAGTTTTATACTGATGCAAGAAATGCCTACCTAGCTCCTAAACTGATCGAGTTATGAGCTTTCAAATCCTCACATACTAGGTGGCGGTCATTATTTTTGGGACAACCAAATAGGCTCAAATATTTTAGGAGAATGACAGTTGAGTTTTGGGAGGATTGGTCTTTATGACCAGGCAATGAGAAACGAGATAGATGCAAGATTAAGGGTTATCGTTGGCTTTTGTTAAAGTTTCTCAGTCGCGAAGCGTATGGAACGATACTGCAGAATTACTGTGGACGGACACCTATGGGGACTAGTTCTCGCAGAGCTGTGAAGGGCCAAAAAAGGCGCTATTCCTTGCCAGCGTTTCTATTGACAAACAAATTCAAGTCAACGCACATCTTCTTGAGAAGTGCAAAACTCATGCAGTGTGAAAACTCGATGGGGACCACTTCCCGTACCATTCAAATTTCTTAAGAAATGCCCTGCACCCGACGGTTTTCGTGGAGAAAGTGGAATCGGATTGAAACAAACTATAAGTCCTACCCATGGAACACTTGAAGATGTGAAAATTCGATGGGGACCAGTTCTTGCAGAGCAATAATGAGCCAGAAAAGGCGTGGTTTCTTGCAAGCGTTCCTGTTGAAAAAAACTGCTCGATACCAAAATGAACAGAAAAACAGTCAAACTCATGCGGTGTGAAAGCTTGATGGGGGCCAGTTCTCGCGCTATTCAAATGTGTCTGAAAATCCGCTGTGCCCGATAGTTTTCGTCGGGAAACTGAGATCGGATTAAAACAAACCATGAAAGACGCCTACTGAACACTAGCAGACGCGAAAATTCTATGGGGACCAGTTCTCGCGCTGTGGCTGTGGGCCATAAAAGGAGTTGAAAATGGTGGCTTGCACGTTTTGCATGAGCGTTGAAAATTGATGGAAGACTCTTTCCAGGAATGTGAAAGTGGCGAAATGGGAAACTTTTATCAATTAATGGGAATCGAAAACAACGACACGCAACTTTTACAGTAGCGTTACAAATTACTGGAACAATTTGTTAATTGAATTTGTTAGTGAAACATCGAAAAACGACCAGTAAGAGGTGAAGGAAATCCAGTGATTCGCGACACATGGAAGAATCCATAGCAAAAGCGCCTGGCGAGCGGAGAAAAGTGACGAGAAACGATCTTCACATGCGTCATGAAATGTCTTGAACCAGGTGTACGTCGTGGGTCGAAATGGCTCAGCCAGCGAAAAACAGCTTCAAGCCGCATGACACCAACTCTGGATGAGAAGGCTGAGGACGGCTGGCTTTGCGATGTTCGCCGCGGATTTGCATGCAAATCACCTATTCCAACAAATTTATGCTATTGACTCTCAGGAGATCTTCGTGCAAGGAAACGTGATGTCCACGCGACAACTGCCACAGTCAGTTAAACATTAAGGGATTGAAGAAGATATGTTGGGAACAGGACGAATAAAACCAGGAATTTGTGGACATCTAATTCCAGGAAAAATTGGGCATGAACTATCCAACAGGTTTATGAATTAGTAGACCGCGCTGTAGCTTAACGATAGCATGAATAGCAGTAAATAGAGCGACAAATTTGCGACAAGATAGTTTCTCAGCGAGACAGTTCTACAAGACAAAACTGGTCCCCACACCAATTTTTTCCTCTGTTTTGTCGCTTACTTCAAGCACAAAGGATTACCTTCCTCTACACCAGCAAAACGAGGTATACTGTTTCCGTATTGCTCGAAAATGACTGAGCTCAACTGATTTTCTCTCTTAAAAAATACGGAAATCAAAAGGAAAACAAAATTGAGAAAAATACGATTTTAGGCAAGTTAATCTCGGCTTTGAATAAAATCCAATGGCTGAGTAGCCGGAATACCATATAGTAATGTGAGATCATGGATAGAAGGCGAGAAATTTCTTCCAAAGAAGGAAGCTGTCGGAAATGCAAAGATAGTGCTGCCGAGAAAACGTTCAACCAAGAAATAAATAATGAAGTGCGGCTTGCGATGAAATGGGAAAGAGCAAAAAAAGTGATGGATGTCTTGCTTTTATCATGCTGTTCATGCATAACATTTGCAAAGGGTGAGCTCGTAAGCACCTGGGGACCAGTTCTCATCACCACATGGAGGAAATAGCGAAAGCACCGAAAGAAACCTATGATTAAGCGACCAATAAAGCCGTAGAGTGAGATAACGTTCCGAATTCTCGTCCTAAAACCCTTCAGAAGCAGCAAGCATCATTGCGATTACCCAAGACAAGCTTATTACCATCCCCAAAACTTACCCATGATTACCACCGGGGTCCACACGTTTACCCTGGGTAACCTTAACAACATATGAAGGCCCAGGGACCTTCACAATACATGGAATTCACAAAAATTTCGAGCGACCAGTCGGAAGCTCTTAAACTCCTGTTCTAGTCCCTATGTGAAAATTTTTTCAGGTGTTGAAGTTAATTTTAAAAAATTTCTCTAATTTAATTGAACTAAAATAATTGATTTCTCTGAAAATACCGCGTATCTTATCCACTCATTTTTCAGGGTAAAAATTCAGATAAATCGGCAAAAAACACATGAAACTGGTCAAGAAATGAATTAACCCCCGTTAGTCTATAAATCAACAAGCAAATTGATTGTGAGTGCAGGAATCTCGTCCAGGAGGACGAGTTTCCCTCAGCACCCCGGAGTACTCGCCTCCAAATCCTACGCACATCTGAGAACGCGGAAGAACGAACAGCCAATGAGTCTTGTCACTCACTGGTGTACAAGTGATCGATGGACAACATCGAAAACAACAGCAAAACAACGAGACGACCGGAAACCGGAAAAGCGCCGAAGGGGAGTGAAGCGTTGGAAAATCGCTTGTTATTCCTTAGATATGCGTTGTCAACGAAGAATTAGGGAGGAAGGTACCCATCCTTCTCCCACTTACCTCCCCCACCCCATCACCTCAAAAAAGACTAGGAAGAAAATCCAGTTCACACAAAACTGGTTTTTTGAATGGGTTCTCCGGATTATATTCAGGATTTCGCTGTGTTGGGTTAATAAGATTTCATGAGTCCTTTCCCCACCGCTGTACCCGGCAGCAGAAACTTTTGTTTTTTCTCGGGAGAGGAGCGGGGGCGGGGGGCAGGGGGGGATGGATGTGAAAAGGGGCAGTGTCCAGTCAAGAAATTCAGCAGTTCCAGTAGTGTTAAAGCTAACCTGTAGAAAACTATTCTGAAAATTGTGAGTGAATTCTCAATAAAGCTACGTGTTCTACAATATTTTAATTATTCTGAAAAATGCAAGCGAATCCAGAGGCTTGTGGGTTCTTAGGAATTCCAAGTGGAGATGTGAGAAAAAAATGCTCCACAGGCCGGTCCTGGTCTTCACAGAGTCCTGGAAGGGCAGGATAAATCTGACCTGGGCCAAAGTGAGCCGAACATCACGGGGAAATCGGCCAACTATGGCCCGTCACTTGAAGGAAATAAGTAAGACGAAGAAGATGAATAGCTAGAATTTGTGTGAGCCAAATGAAAGATACCAATGTTGACATCTGCAAGCCTTCATGGCTTTGACCCACATATGGAAACCCTAGCGATCCGTTCCTTAAAAGGATTATTATTGCTGATGGGGAATGGGTCATGTACGACTACCAGTTAGGGCCATCCAAGGGGTGACCGTCGCTGCACTCGCAAAAGCTTTTTCTACCCTTTACGGCGTGTTGAGCCTGACCAGGTTGTAATTGGATAATTTTTCTTTATTTATCAGGCAAAATAATAAATAAATGGGTCCTCTAACAAACTAGTCAGGCTCAGCACATTATAAAGGTTATATCGCGATATGCGCATGTTCAAAAAAGAAAAATATGAAAATTAATTTTTCTAACCTTTCCTGGCCGGGAATTGGAGCCGCTTGCAACGAATCCTCCTCCAAACGGTACGAACAAACCGAGTCTTCTTCATTTTAGGCAATGAAGGACAATGGCTTGAATATGAGGCCAACGTGGATGCAAACGTAAGGCTGACTGCTGTTGCGGGAAAATGCTCAACAGCATGTTGCGGTGTCAGCCGCATAAAAAAATTGGACATTTCTATTTTGAACGTCCGACTCGTCCTTTCTCAGACCGGTGCGAAATTAATTGTGGGCACTTTACTTCAAAGTGTTATAACTCGACTAAGACAAGAGGTTGCCCATTATTTCTAACCCTTTTCGATTCGCTACATGTTTCCTAAGAATTCGGCGGAAATTGCTATGGCTCACCGATAGAATTTAAGATCGCAAGATTCTACGAAATTTTATAACGCGATTTCACCGTCCTCCAGGTAAGCGATCTGCTGTTGTCGCAGGTTTGCATCTGTAGCTCGGCAGAAGTGATATCCAAAGATAAGTGCGAACCCTGACACCATATTCATGAACGCAAACCCAAGTGAAATCAGGCCGACAAACCAAGTTTCGCATCCTATCTCTCCTAGCTAGTGGTCTATACGATAACCCATCCTTCTGATCATCGTTAGCTCGCTTGCGTATCTTTTCATGAATTCCAGTTCAGGTCTACCTTCAACAAATCATCACCAATCCAAGCTTCTAACGCCTCAGATCCGATGCAAGACTCTCAGGAAAAGACCGCACTTGAAAACAATGTTTTGCAGCTCCCCTAGTATATTTTTGTCAAAATTAAGGCCTCTGGGAAACGTAGGTTTGTATCGCACAGGCTCGGCGATGGTAAGGCCTTTTACAATACTGCTCCTAATCTTTGCAAAAAAGACGCGCCCGACGCGTTTTTGCGTCGCAAGCGTCGCACGCGCATAGCTTGCTCTAGAATGGAGCATTTGCGATTCTGAAGACAGATTCTTATTCAGCGTCTTACGGCAAAGCTACTCGTACCCCATATCACCGTATTTGATTCTCGAAAATTTTTCTGCTATCTGAAGGAGTTGGTGTGTTGAGACATTCACAGTTTTATTTTCTGAGTGTCTCAGCAACTCTTCAAAATAGCAGAAAATTTTATGAGAATCAAATACGGTAATGCGGGGTATGATTAGCTTCGCCGCAACGCGCTGAGTAAGAATCTGTCTTCAGAATCGCAAAAGCTCCATTCTGGGGGCGAGTAAAGCGCGTGCGACGCTTGCGACGCAAAAACGCGTCGAGCGCGTCTTTTTTGCTAAGATTAGGAGCAGTATTGTATATGTATTCAAAAAAGAACGAGAAGAAAGGTTTTTCATCTGCAAAAGGGTACGTGTGGCGTAGTGGTAGGAGGCTCGCTGCGCACGCACACTGTTGATGGTTCGATCGCGCCGTGGCCATCCATGCCATCCATTCCTCCGGGGTCGGTAAATTGATACCAGAGGAGTCTGGGAGGATGAAGCATTGACTTGGTTCATCGGATGCCCCCCGCAAGTCACTGTACAGGGCACATACGCATTCAACGCCTCTACGATACCAGATGAAGTCGAATGCGTGGCGCATCCCTCGTGACGGGATTGATCAACGCCGACCACTTTATCCTTTACCGTAAATTCGCATCTGCCTCATTCAAGGAACCAGATAAAAATAGGAAATGGTTTAAATAAACTTCATCCACCTAACTACGCATCATTTACGGAAAATATTCGTTTTGAGCAACCGGACAATCGCAATGGGGAGAAGTCACGCCCTCCAAGCAACCTGATTGGTCAGTTGGCATGGGCAAGCACGGGACCGTTGCATCGTGCAATAATGATTGCGCTCAAATATTACTCACTGCTTTAAAGTTGCTCAGTTTTGTCTCAAAAATATTAAAGTCTGCCTTTCCATTTTTAAGGCAGTTGTTCGCAGCAGCGTTTGGACAATTACACAAAATTTCAATAGTTTCGTGATTACTCTACATTTTTCCATGAAATTTTTGATTCAAGCGAATTTCCCATTAGCTATTCCAATGAAGGATTTACTTCAAATTCCAGAATTTTCACAAGGAAAGGTAAAATCAGTTTAGAAGTGAAAGTCCTTTGTTAGACGGGAAGAGACATTACATTACAGTTCCAACACCTCTGCGTCTCTAACCGTGCATGCACAGCGCCTGTGACAATTGTCACGAGTTACGACGCGGTCATATAAAGGAAATATTTGTAAATTACAGCGACATGGCTAGATCAGATACTTTTGTGGAGAAAAGAGTCAAGAATTCTGGCCATAGAGTGACGACATGGATTCGTGGCACAACTACGGAGCCGCTATTGCGACACAAATCCATGTCAGTACGATGTCGACCATAAGCGGTCGAAGGAAAGCACATCCCTGGACAGCCTACTGTAGAAGTGGAGACGTCCACGCCTCACACAAGAAAGTAATTCAAGATGTCCTCTCTTTGGGCAGGTCCTGCGAAGAAAAGCCCATTATTTCCCCGCTCTAACGCGCTTTGTAAATGTAGAAATTATTCAGGCTTGAAACATGATCAATACCGAAAAGCCTTGTAAAAACGTGGGACGCATGCATGCGGAAACAATGAGCTCTTTGAGAGCCTTACCAGGGCGGCAGCAGTGGATCCAAGGGGTATTCAGCACTGAACTACAGTACCACGAAGAAAAACGCCGAGGTAATCAATAATAGACGAGTATGAACTCACTAAGCCTTCGCTGAAACATTGGACTGCAACCGGCCGACTTGGCGACTTCCTGTGGCGGCGATTCGGAGACGTCGTCGCCGCGTGGAATGGCGGTCGTCGATCGCCACGAGACGCGCCGCCGCGCCGCCATCTGGAACAGTTGTCTGTTAATAAAGCCAAGAAAATCTAATTATTGAACCAATTAGAGCCGTGACCGTAAGCAGGGGACATAGCTGAAATTCCAATGAATACGAACGAGAATAATACAAACGAGACGAAGCTACTTACTATATGGAAAACTCGTCCACGGCACAGGAAAGGATAATGGGGCCAGAAGTGGAAAACAAGGAAGTCAGGGTGATGTATGAAAACCGACGAAAACTAGTGAATGAATGAATGAATGAATGAATGATGGAATGAATGAATGAATGAATGAATGAATGGAATGAATGAATGAATGAATGAATGAATGATGGAATGAATGAATGAATGAATGAATGAGTTGAATGAATGAATGAATGAATGAATGATTGGAATGAATGAATGAATGAATGAATGAATGAATGGAATGAATGAATGAATGAATGAATGAATGAATGAATGAATGATGAATTGATCGAATGAACGAACGAATGATCGAATGAATGAATGAGTGATCGATTGAATGATCGAATGAACGAACGAATGATCGAATGAATGAATGAATGAATGAATGAATGAATGAACGAATGAATGATGGAATGAATGAATGAGTGAATGAATGAATGAGTTGAATGAATGAATGAATGAATGAATGAATGAATGAATGAATGAATGAATGAACGAATGAATGATCGAATGAACGAACGAATGATCGAATGAATGAATGAATGAATGAATGAATGAATGAACGAATGAATGATCGAATGAACGAACGAATGATCGAATGAATGAATGAATGATCGAATGAATGACTGAATGAATGAATGAATGAAAATGAATGAATGAATGAATGAGTGAATGAATGAGTGAATGAATGAACGGATGGAAGTAAAACCGAACCTCTATTTTTAATTACCCTGAGTTGCCATTAATTTTTAAGTATTTTTGGTTCTAAAAGTTGAGCATGCATCCTTGAAATTACCCAATGTAAATGTGCCAACACCTCCAAGTTTACCCACCGTCAACATGGGCCTGGATGAATCTTTGAGATTACCCAGGGTGAGCGCGCTAACGTCACACGGGTTTACTCATCTTTAACACTCGTGTCAACCCGTACACGTAACCTCAGTGACACATGCGGCTGCTAGATGCATTGTTCAGATTACCCAGGGTAAAAGTGCCAACCCTCCCCTCCCCAAATTTACCCATCCCTAGACGTGGGCCTGGATGCATCATTGAAATTATCCAGGATAAACGTGTTCGCGCTTATGCTAACGATGGGTAAAGTTATGTTTTATTCGTAGGTTCACCCTGGGTAACCTCAATAATGCATCCAGGCCCAAGCCAAATCTCTTAGTTGAAAAATCGTTGAAAAGAGATCAGGAAAGATCGGACATTATAAGAACTAAGAACCAGGATTATCAAGGTCAGTGCAATCTCCCTATTCCAACGAGGAATAGTTTAGATTGTGACCCAATGACTTGGAGTAAATTAGAGAACAGTGAAAAGGTATGAGATGGAGGACAGAATAAAGAATTAGGAGAGAAAATATGGAACCCAAGTGGGAGATGAGATTGCTGCTCCTCAAGGAACCATTAGCGACGGTCGTAAAGAATTTTTCCAAGCAAGAGTAGGTAAATGCTAATGGAGCCATGCAGATTTCCTCGTGCGAGCTTTGAAAGCCTATTCAAATATGAAAAAACGCAAAACGGGCTGAGAGTCGATGTGGGGAAGAAGGAGAGCCCTGCCTCGGGCACGGACGCAGTGCCCTTACCTTTTTTTTGACCCACAGGCTCAGACGCAAGGTTTGATCAGGCACTTGATCGCCAAATACTTGTCAGCATGTTGTTCTAGGGATCCTGAGTTAACGATCTACTGAGGACAGATGGGTTATAGAAAGATGTTAGCAATGCTATTAATTATTGGCTATTAAGTCACCATATCATTAGGAAACTAGTGATGTATAGCTGCAAAATTCTAAAAAGATCTGGGTTGGTTACCGCTCCGGGTGGCGCAAAATATAGAAGTTTCTGGACAAAAAAAAAGAAGGGACTATACACTTCAAATGTACGGAGCAAAAATTCCTAAGTGGACAAGACATCATTATTTGTCATAATGTCCACTAGCCGCATGCATCATTGAGATTACCCAAGGTGAACGATTCAACTAAGATTTACCCATCGTTAGTAATGGAGGTCCAGGCGCTTACCCTGGGTTGTCTCAGCGATCCAGATATGCCACTGGATGGATGGATAACCTCACAGCCACGAGTACGATTACCCATGGGTAGTAGCTGGATATAGACAAGGTCACGTATGGGTGAAAAAGTTGGTGGGTGGAAGCGAAAGGGTCAATTCAAATAGGTTACCATGTTTACCATGGGTAATCTCAAAGATGAAGAAGTGCTGAAATTCAGAACTGCATAGGATTATGTGTATATACATAGACAGTTACTCTAGAAGCGGGACTAGGAGCCGCACGCTTGATTGAAATTACCCAGTTCAAGTGTGTCAACTTCACACAAAATCACAAGCGTCAACACATTTACCCTGGGTAACCTCAATGACGCATCTAGACCCGAAATAGGGAAAAATAGGAACAGTTGACAGGGAGCAGCAGAATAAGGAGAATGGTAGGAGCGCAGCCATCGAGCATCACAAGCGGAGAGGATTACCACATTAAGATTACCCATGGTAAATGTGTCAGCATCACAAAATTTGATAATCGTTAGCATCGACGTCGCCGCTTTTACCCTGGATAACCTCAATAATATATCCGATTACCCAAGGTAAACGTGTAGACACCACAAAATTTATTTACCCATTGTTAACATCGGCGTCATCGCATTTACCTTGGGTAATCTCACTGATGCATCCAGGCCAAGGAGTAGTATGAAATGAAACACAGCAAGTCCCAAAACATCATTTACCCCTGCATTGGAATATATAATATTTACCTTTCCCTCCTACCCCATCCAGAAGGAAAAATAAGACCAGAAACAGTTGAACACAAGGAAGGAAAGCATGCAATGATGGATGAATCCTCCTTGGCAGCCGATCTCGTGCCAAGGGACCGGACATGCCGTCGGATAAAGAATGCGTTGTCCAACGTTTTTCTTTTCCAGGAGCTATTAAGTGGGAAAAGCGCGCACTTCGTTGGGGTGATGGAGCATGGCCACCCTATTTATTCCAGTGGCGTGATGGCGTGCACGTGCACTTCGCAGGCATTGCCCCGAATTAGGAAGGAACTTTCCAGGAAGACAGTGGCGATGAGGGTATTCTTAAAACATGGTGAGGATACCCGGAAGTAGCGAGGAATGCATGATGTTCGCAATAGAAAAACGATGTTTGCATAGAAATACTGAGTATGCATGATGATTGCATCGTCTCTGCATGTTAGAGTAGAGAAATCACCTCTACTACATATAAAAAAGCTAATTAATACTACCGAAGGTGTTCTTTTCAAGAGCAAATTTAGGTTGTCCAAATAAAGCAATGAGCAAAACAAAATATACAAAAAGAAAAAAATAAAACACAACAAAAAAGAATAGCATAAAAAACCCATATACAGACTGAAATTGCTTAATAGGATATGAAAAAGTCCGTGGAAGACAATACTAAACAGCAATAGAGTAAACTTTAGTAGTAAACCGCTTAAGAGAATGAAAAGCCCAGGACTTCTTAGCCAGTAAAATGCATCAGGCAACCAATGCGTGCATGGACTAGCCCATGTCTTCACCAGAAATGCATGATTACCATGGAATTCGCATGAAATTCACGTTGATTTTGGGCGTATGCATGATGTTCGCAACAAAAAACCGATGTTTACACGAAGGAATTGAAGTGTGCATGATGTTTGCATCGTTTTTGCATGATGCATGCATCGTCTGACCTCAACCAGGATCGTTGCTAGATTCATGCGAGCTTCGTGCCACATGCTCCAAGTTGGCACCATGCAAGGGCGTTTGAAGCTACATTTGTTGGAGTGATGCATATTTCATGCATGTCCCGTGCACACTACATGCATAAAAACGAAAACTGTAGGATAATTAAAAAGTTCTATGGGTAATCGTTCAGTTAGCCCACGAAAGCTGTCCGCCGGATGGAGAAACACATGCTCATTTCATACAAAGTCCGAACACATCTCCTTTTAGCACCATACCAGGTTGCATCAATTTTGCACGGAAATTGAATGATGCACGCATGGTGGAAAATTGTTGCAAACTCTGAGTTAATTAAGATTTTCTAAAATAAAATTCAAAGAATCTTCAGTTGTTTCTCAGAAAATATATATTGCTAAAAAAAACCAGAATCTAAAAAAATATAGGAATGCAAAAAAAATCTTGAAAATAAGATTCAACTGTGTAGTAACCAAAACGAATATAGGTTACATTTTACAAGTGATGCCTTTGGTCAGAACACGAAAACTGTTCTCCGCCTGCAAGAAAAAAGAAGAGTGGTTAGCAGGGAATGAAAAAAGAAGAGAGGAAATATGTAAGAAGATGCTTGGTTGAAGTACGTAGCCTTATGAATAGAATAGTAGTAGAGAGCACCTAGGACAGGCAATGAAAAAATGGGTAGAGGATTGGAGAATTTCCTTTCAAAAAGGCAAAAAATTTAGTGAAAAGAGGGTGGGGAACATTTCTCGTCCAGATTTCAAACTATGCACCACAGTAGTAGGAGAACAAGCGTAATTAACATAATTTCAATTAATTTACATAATTAAGTTTATAACATAAAAATACTAGTGTAAATGAGGGGATATTGGATGAGGCGAACGGCAACCGACCTTCCAGATCTCCAGACGCAGCTACGGACGACCGGTGGCAGCTTTCTCTTGCAAACTCAAATATTTTTCAAGAAACTGGAGAAATTTACAAAAAAAAACAAAAAAAAATTCTGAACCAAATTCTCATTAATTTTGCCGAGAGGCCCCGCACTCTTGACGGCTGCGACGACATTGATGGCTGAGAACAAATTAGGCGAAACAGACGTGTGTTTATGCCCTTAAGTGCTCAACTAAGGCTCCAAAGTCTGTTTCAGCAATGTGGAGCGCTGAAAACATAAGGGAGAACAACACTGCGGTGCTGTATCCTCGCATAAACACACTTCCTCCTCGTTCCATATTCGCGCCAGGAGGAAGGGGAACAACTGAAGCGCAGTAGTGCGTGTTAGTGCAATGCTTCAGCCAGCGCTTGACACCATATTTATTCAATAAGTACTCTATCTGTAAAGAATTAGGGGTTTAGACACCACAAATTACGATTAACGGAATGTGATTAACGGAAAAGACGGGAAAAACGGTCTAAGATCATGGAAACCGATCATCGCGGAATAACGATCGTCTAAGGAATCTAAGGTAAGGAATGTGATCTATTGATGATTTTTGACGATCTTCCAGTGTGGCGCATTAAACCTGGAAGCGGCGGGGCGACCGAACTCTGCGACTGGCTTCTGGGTTGAGCCGACCAATCGCGGGGCTTGGCCACGCCCCTTCATCCGTAAAATACCCCACAGTCTCGATCTTTTTACGGATTTCAAGAGGGTCTGTTGTAATCAACGGTTTTTAAGCAAATTTCTCTTGATTGTGGCCTGGGAAATTAGGAAAATGGGGTGTGGGCCATCGAGAGGGAAAAGAGGCGTGTCTAAGCGACTCTGATAGGCGCATTCGAGCCGCCCGTCACGCCCTCGCACGACGCGAACCACAAATAAACCATGTATTACGTAATTGATGCCGTTCGAGTTCAAACAGGTGTACGTGACCGGCGGCCCGAATGCGCCAATCAGAGTCGCCTGGTTACACCACTTTTTCCCTCATGATGATACCCACCCGGAAAATGGGGAAATTTTCGAAAAATTGATTGCGTTTACCATTTTTCCAACACTATATCGTAAATTTGCCTCATACAATACTATGTCCTGCCTGTTTCACTAATTTTGCCACTTGGCAGGCTTCCAAGATGAGGTAAGTCTCGCCAGTTATCATAGGCCAGACATGTTTTGGCACGCTGCCACTTAGTGATAGCGCCCAATTTCCTTGATTTGACGTGAGACAAAGTGCGCCTTGTGCAGTTACACGAAAAACATTGAATTGCTCTAATTTCTGGAACAGATTATGCATAGTAGTCCGCATGTTCTGTGCGTTTTTTTTTGGAGAGTGGGTAGGATTTGTCAATGCTTACAGCTATAAAATACAGGCGAGGGCGGCTCCTGCACGATTTTTTCTTGCGATTTGCGGCCTAAGAAATATTATCTTCTTTTTATTATGATTTCTATGACAATTTTTCACGTTTCGCTGGCTACAAAATACGATTTACGACATTTTGCAGCAAGCTTTACAAGCTACAACTTATAAAATACAATTTGCAAGTACTTGCGGATTTTTTACGATGCATGTTCCACGGTATACGAACAACAAACCTTTTTTAGAGAACCCTCACAAATAGCGGCCGGCAAAATAAGATTTACATTCTATTCTTGTGCTTGTTACTAGGATTTCTTCAGGATCTGCAAGCTGTCACTATTTACACGGGTAAATTCTGAGCGAAACACGATTTACGAAGACATCTGCAGTATTTTACGTTTAACGATTTTGGAATAAGCGCAGTAAAAATCGCAACTCGTCTTCCGTTTCAATCTTCCGTCACAAGGTTCAACATACTATTATATTTTTGTGCCTTGGTGTAAATGCCACGGAAAAAATCTTTTGTGACGTCAGATGACGCCACTACCCCGGAAAATGGCGCTTTGTCTGGTGACGCTTCGTATGGAAATAATGAGATGATGACAAATCCATCTGTTCCCTCTACAGAAAATGTTCAAACTTCAGAAGTTCAGATGTTGTATTTCAGAGCAAGGTACGTGCCTCCATTATAACTCTATTAACGATTAACGAGTTTCGGTTAACGGCGAATCATCGAAATATTTTCAGTCAAGCACATCTATAACCATGATTAAAACCTTGTTCTCTTCCGAAACAGTGAACCTACGAGGATTTAACGAGCAGATGGCTATGTATAATCAAGCGAGAAACGTGAGAAGGACATCACGTAAAAAAAGAAACGATGCACGGTGTTAAATTACACCCAGAAAAAAAAACAATGCTCAACGCTAATAGCGGAAAATGGATGGTTTTAACGGAAATAAGCAGGAAAAACATTGCTAGGATACTGTATTGCGATTTTTTTGACGTCTGCCACACGTGTTACTCTGAGACGTATTCCAGAGTCGGAGAGAAGGGGCGTGCCCACTTCTCCACTATTGGTCCATTTAGGAAGGCTGATGGGACATCGCAGAACACTGGCAACGCTCCATTTTGTTTCCAGATCCAAAAAATCCACGAGGTGACACTAGAAGAATCCATAGCAGCTGCTGATCACAAATCACAATGGTACACTAAATTCCATGCAAAAAAAGCCGGAAACCACGTTTTTGAGCACTATTTCTCGGGAGAATGTGGGCGGAGCCAAGGCGGGCAGACGAGATTTTGAATGGTACATTCACAAAAGCGCACCTTTCAAAGAAATTGGTACTCCTAGTGAGAGTTCCTCGTCAACCATTCTTCAAACAGGATAGAAGCTGACCTTCACATGTGACCATCAAGGAAGTACCAGTCTTTTTGGCAGTCTCGCATGAAACCTTGTATATCATTGTAATCAGGAGCTCCTAGAGTTCCCACTAAGATGGAAATATTCGAAACGATTGCAAGGTGTGGTGATGTCGTCAATCGTGGCGCCTCAAAAGCTAGGAGAGAAGCAGGAGAAGCACGGGTGACAATCAACAAATGAAAAGCGCATTTAAACAGAAAAAAGTGCTGGGCGGATGCGATCAGTGATGCCTCACCTTGCCAACTGCTGTTATGTTCGTTTTCAGTTATGTGAAACCGGAGGAGTCGGCGCAAAAATCGTGAGGTCAAGCCGCGATTCACGGATGACAAAGCGGATGTACTGCTTGAGGTGTGAGAACGAGGAAATTTAACGGAAATATTGTCACCGTGAAGCAAGGCTGAAGAATAGAGTGTTTTTCAAGTTAAATCGCAGAGCGATATCGCCGCAACCAGTTGCGATATCGCCGGTCGCGGCGATACGGCTCTGCGATTGTATAGCTCAAAAATCAAACAACAGCTCGCTGAACTACATAATATCCTGTGTGATGTTGCGCCAGCCAGTTTTCATCACCTCAGAATTCTGAGCGATGTCTAGCTATAATAGTGAGTAATGAAAATCAAAATCGCAGCTAATCGCGAAGATATTTTTTGTGTTGTTGATTTATTGATTTATGAGGTCAATGGCGGAAAAAAAGCTAAATCGCTGCGATTGCGATTTTTAATTATTATTATTGATATTAATCATGGAATAATCACAATTTGAAGCAATTTTTATCAATAATCACGATTATTGATAAGAATTGCTTCAAATCCGTGGACAGTTTATCTCGAAGATAAGCCTAATCCTCTAGTTTTATGCGAATCCTGAAGAAACAAGAACTATTTGGTGCCTAATATTATCCAGTTTTGAGTGAAAATCCGCAAAAAAACTATTCAAAGCGACCAGCGCGATATCGCACCGCGATTATTCATAGGACTCGTTCGAAAACACAGAGGTGATAAAGTTCGCGAGAGAGCTATGAATTAGAAATGCGCCCTGGGGGCGATGGGATCTCTCGCACTCGTCGTGAACGAGCAACTGTGAGGTGCTCGCGAAAAACGATATGTCAGGGAAAATTAATTACCTGTTTCCTCGACAACACGATAAGAAAAAACCCTGGTGATGGATTTTTAGCTCAGATAGTTAAGCAGCATTAGAGTATGGAAAAACGCGTGAAATTGCAATTTCCTATTAATGAGTGACATATTCGCCAGCTTTTTCATGTGGCTCACATCACATCATCATCACTAAATTTTGGTTTCGGAAGATGCTTGGCGATCGACGACTACCGGAAATATCGCCGATGTGGTTGGATAAACATTTCCTAGCTTTTCCTACATGAGTAATTCCCATGGCACTGGAATCGCGAAGGGAAAATGTCGGGCATAGAACGCAGTCCCTAAAAAGGGGGCGTGGCCAAGCACTGCAATTGGTCAATTCACGCATCCGGCCAATCGCAACGCTTGGTCGCACCGCCTTTTTTAGGTAACGAGAAAGTGGAGAAAAAGCAGCATGCTGTGGCAACGATAAACAATTCTCAAGAGAATCTCAGATACTGAGCGATAGTGCACAGCGTCTTGTTTTTCACGGACATCTATCACAAGCTCAAATCTGTTTGTTTACCGCAAGCAAGGAATACAAATATATCACGTATTCTGGAGAGCTCCGCCCACACTAAGTCGTCCGACCAAAAGAATTATGTTAGGATTCGGTGTGGAGAACAGCAAAACACATTACTTTTTGGGTCTCAAGTTAAGCGTAGGGTGCGACATGAGCCAAAGGACCCCGGAGTACATTTTACCCACAGTATTTTTAGAGAAATCAGAAGATATCAGTAGAAATTTTGAAAAAAAAAACAATTTTGTAGTAATTACATGTATTTGAAAGAGGACTTTTCTATTATTGATTGGTCGGATTTTTTCTGATTAATTTAATATAATTATCCCACTTCGGCAAAATTTTGACTCCCACCATAAATAGTAAACAGCTCCCCCTAACAAGGCAAAGTGTTTACCCACCATGGATCGAGTAGAAGATCCAGGGTAAAAAATCCCAGAAAAAGGGGTACTTCTGCATTAATTTTCCAGTTTTATATTGCTTTTTCTGCCCTTATTTTTTGTTTTGCGTCTCAGAGGATATTAAATAAATAACAAATAAATAAACAAATAAAATTATGCCTCAACGATCTCGTTCTCTAGGCTATTGCCCTCCTTTATGCATATATTTGATTTCCTATGCAGCGCGACAAGTGCTCAACCGAATGGAAACTCATTTAATAAATTGACTGGGGAGAGCAGAGGTGAACTGGCAGATAGGCAGGGCAAACAGATAAACGGACAGAAATATCGGTAGGCAGACAGACAGACGGACAAACACAGAAAGCAGTGTGTGCTTGAAAGTCACGTGGAAAACAAAGATTCTGCACGCATCAACGATGGAAGTAGAGGCTTTACGTTATTGACGTGGCGCGGGCCATAACGGCCACAATGAGTCCACGTTTTC
The DNA here is from genome assembly GCA_000688135.1 of Ancylostoma ceylanicum. NCBI lineage: Eukaryota > Metazoa > Nematoda > Chromadorea > Rhabditida > Ancylostomatidae > Ancylostoma > Ancylostoma ceylanicum. The sequence continues at coordinate 62,972 of JARK01001705.1, forward strand.
TGGCATAATGCACGTCTTCTGGGTTCACGTCCTCATTATCAGGAAATCCTGAGGTCCTGCACAGATCCCTGTTTATAGTGCAGAAATATTTAGCAGATAGCGCATTAGCAGGAGGAAGAATAACCGCGAAAGGAAAAGTGCAGCCACTCGAGGAGCAGTTGTCCGCCACACTCTGGAAGAGCCTCTTCCAACAAAAACCGCATCAAGGAGTCCATGCTGCGGCTTCAGCACAATAAACGCCTCAGGCCCGCCAGCGCCAGAGAGCTGGTGAATAGAATCCAAACACGCTGACGGACGTGAAAAGCCACGCTGACGCTCCCAAGAGGCCATACCTCACCGTGATAGAGGACACCCCGCGGGCGGGCCCCGCGGCCCGCGGCACGGAGGCTATCACAGGCCCGCACAACAATAGACAACTATGCGTTTCTATAGCAATCCTAGATGGCATAGTTACGGGAAACAGCTGTTTTTAAGGATTCTCAGGAAAATAATGATGAAAACAATGATGATGGCTGAATTTTTTGCTGTATGGTCAAAAACGAAAAAATAAAACGTTAGGAGAGGTAAAAAAAAAGTCGGCAAGAGAAATTAGTTTGAAACTCTGAAATACCAAGAAGATCAACAAATAATGAATGAATGAATGAATGAATGAATGAATGAATGAATGAATGAGTGAATGAATGAATGAATGAATGAATGAATGAATGAATGAATGAATGAGTGGGATGAATCAATCAATCAATCAATCAATCAATCAATCAATCAATCAATCAATCAATCAATGAAATAAAATCGCCCACGACAAATAAGCGAATTTTTGGGATGAAAAAGGACGAAATTTTCAAAATGTGATCAAAAATTCAGGGTTGAACGAAAAATTAGCTTACTTTATGGCCTTCAAAGATGGTGGAACGTTTACGTTGGATTTTTCGACTTTTGCAAAAATAATCAAATATTCGAATATTTATTTCGAAAATCAGGAACATACAAAATTACGGAAAACAGGAAATTCGAATGACAGCGCTTTTGAGATAACCAAACTTTTATTCACTTGATTGATGCACTTTATAAAGTCCGAATGATTGAGTGGTTGAAATGACTCATTTTTCAAAAATCCGTTAACTGAACTTCTTGAATGACCTCGATTTTTGAAACGCCGAATGATCGAATAATTCGATTCGAATGTTCGGTACAAAACAATACCATTTTTCTACATAAAGTTCTCTAACTCTGCTCAGCTTCTAAGTAAAAGAACTAATGGCTCAGAAAACAGCTTCTACAGGAAAAGCGACTTTCCCACAGTTGTTCCCAAAGAATTATGTTCTTTGGAAATGAACATTAGTTATGAGCAATGTGCTGCTGAACAGCTCGGCTATAAACACACGGCCAGCTCTCTGCGAGACGTCCACCTCTTCCGAAAATGGCACGTCAGGAAAAACACAATCACGAGCATAGGGGGAGGAAGCCATTATGATGATAAAAAAACAAAGGCTGTGTCGTGTAGATAGCGTGGTTTATGTGGAGATTCAGAGAAAGGCGCTGCAATTTTGCCAGCTTGTACTCGTAAACGGAGTTTTCTTTAAAGAGGATAGTATGGAACTGGTCGTCCAGAAAAAAGGGCGTGACTAGGGAGAAAAAATTGGATGATGGAAAAAATGATGGAAAAGTGAAATTAGTGATAATAAACCAAAATGTTTGTTAAACATGAAAAACACACCAAGAAATAAAATCTGTTAGTTGAAAACCTAGTAAGGATAGGGCCCGGATAAGATTGAATCTAATGGCCAGCTGCTGGGCCAATTCCTTAGCTTAACTTGTGGGCGTGGCATCGCTACAACGTCAAAAAGGGACTGAACTACCTGCACTGAATATAAATCCTTCGTAATTTATAAAGGGAGCTATGCACCTTGAAAATCCAGCGGTTATATACTGGTGATAAATAAGGACCATGGTTATATGTACAATGAGAAATCCGCATATTGCAGAAACGTTTCTCGTTGGAAAATGGTAAAAAAGTGGGCGGGGCCGGAGAAATCCGAGCGGAAATCAAATCACAGTTTTTTGGCTCCGTCTAACTAGCACAGGCATATGAAATAAAGGCAGAGTTGTCCTGAAATTGAGTTGAGCATGAGGCTGCCAGCCTCCTGGCGCTAAATTACTTGTCGATTTTACCGCTGTAAAACTCGGCCATAAAGGCGTTTATAGTCGATTTCATAGTCGAATGTGTCCACGATAAGTTGGCTTTGGAGTTGGATTATCCGAGTGGAAATCCAATTCTGACAATTCGCTCCGAGCTTGCTTGCGCAGGAGCACGAAAAAAGGCCGAGTTGTCCTGAAACTGAGCCAAGCGGCGGGCTACCTCGACGCTTGTGGCAAATTACTTGGCGCTGCTGGATTTTACTGCTGTGAAATTCGACTATAAACGTGGGAGCGTAAAATTGCGGACTCGTTAATTGATTAAATGTCGTCATTCTGGGAAATTCAATGAGAGGGTGTGGGAATTGCTAATTTGTTGGCATTGGAAAAAATTGAGGGCTGAAAAACTCGAAAACAGAAATTTTTTTGGGCAAATTTTGAATGAGCTTGTTGATGGTGATAATTTAGACCAAAGTGTGGTGTTTGCATACTATGTCGAGAGAGCAGAGAGAAACAGAGAAACAAAGAAAACACAGGATGGAAAGAAATAGAGGAATCATGGCCTTTCGGACATTCGAAGAGCCATCCACTCAGAAGGAATTTCTGAAAAGCTCCCAGTTTCTGAGAGAAAAAAATGCCTTTCACGAAGGACAAAGGGGTTTTTAACAAAGCGCGCGAAGAAAACCAGTGCTAGCCATATAGAATACGGCATAGATTGAAATTTGAAATTGCTGGAAAAAGTAAAGTTCCCGCTAGTTTTTAAGTATAAACGCTAAATTTTTTGAATTTACTGCTAAGCAAACAAGCCCCGCCTCCAATCTCATAAACCAAATCTTGTTTGCGAAAGATTTGACTGATTTGCAGTGGAATAGACGCTAAGCACCGCTCACAACTATGATTGGCCAGCTCGTTCGCATTGAAGTGGACACTATTCAAACTGGCGGTAAAACCTGAAGAACGGACAGAATCGACGAGTTTTCCTCTGCGAATAATTACTAACATATTAACTGACTTGAGTTCTTAACCTCCAGGTTTTCCGTGAACCGTATGCACCATCGAGATTACCCGTGGTAAATGTATTAGAATACCACAAATTTACGCATCGTTAAAATGAACATCAGCACTTTTACTCTGGGTAATAATGCTTTCGGGGCTGGGTTTCATGGAATGCTAACCACGCAAACCAACAAAAGCAAAGCTCTTCTTCTCTTTCGTACAGCACCACAGTGGTCTCTAATCTTAGATCACTAGAATTTTCGATTTATTCGAAATATTCGATATTCGGAAGCAAAAATATTCTATTTCGAATAAATCGAAACTTCAAATGTCCCAACATGGGAAACAAATACAATGCTGCACGAAAGAGAAAAGGAGCACTAGGGCTTCCTCATTGTTTGAATCGTTTCTTAAATTGTTATAAAAGAAACAAAATTATTCGATTTTTATTCGGTCCAAAGTATAGACTATACATTTGGCTCTCTTAGCCGTGTAGGAATGTTGGATCGAAATTGATTGACGATCAATATGCACATTTTTCACAGTGCTACACTGAAACTGGTAAAGAACCACGCCCACTTTTTCGTGATTGCAGTGGCAAAAAAAACGGATAAAAACATTACTCTTACTAAATGAAAATTTTATTTTTCGTTGTGTATATATACCTATTATTTTTATTTCAAAATTGTATTATATATTCATTACTATGCAGATATAAATAGGTGTTCTTCTACAACATACGCTAGTGATATACACCGCAGGATCCTGCAGAATGAATACGTTGGCACGTGTCACACTTCCTGTTCCAACAGGTTAGGACAAGATGTGGGACGATCGGTTGTAAATGAGATTTCGATGTCAATGAGAGAAGCGGATGCGCAGACAATCAGAGTGCGAAAAAGCGCGGCGCGTGCGAGTGTGTCCATTCCAATGGAATCTCCCGTTTTTTTTATTATTATATTAGTTGGAAATGCGCGTTTTTGCATTGAACAAATTATTTTTTGAAAACAAAGCTTCAACACCCCAGTTTGAGTTTAATGCAGAATTAGTATTGTTGAACCTTCGACATCTTCCACAAAAATTATGAGCGCTCTATTGTGGAATGTCGCAGCGCCGTGACCTGAAGTAGCAACACACCCAAAGTTTAATTTCGTCACAGTTTTGGAATTTTTCTCTTCCATGTAAGGGTTAAACGACGCAAGTAAGTGGTCATCTGGAAGCGCAAAGTCTGGGCTATTAGGCGGTCCTAAGTGCGGTTCCCGATTCCAGATCTGAAGAACAGGGCAGTCGAGGAATCGATTTTCAGTCACAATTCCGGTTCAGTTACCCAAGTTCGGGGCCATTTTCGAGTAATCCATTCTCTCATAGATTCAGCTCTGTAATACGGCAAAAATTCTCTTGATTCTTTGTATGGTCTGCGGTGGTGTTCAGCGGCAGTTTTACACTCTTTTACTACACAAAACCCTCAAACGGAAATTCTGCAATTTTGGTCGGTCTCCTTATAAATTGCTCTAAAAAATAAACAATGAAAGGATGTTCGACATCCCATATGCGAAAAAATTCTGCATGATTTGCTCTTTCAGATGATTTCAAAAGTTTGACAGAAAATATTTGGCAACACGTTCATAACGACGTCGAAACTTCAGCGCGCATTTCCAACTTAACATCCTAATATTTACAATTATTGCTCCTTTTTTTAAAAGAATAATCATCGCTATACATATGTATATTACTACAATATATACAGGCATGAAATTTGGCTTTCTTTCCGGAAATTTCCACGGCTACGCACCACAAGACCAATGATTCCACGTACGCCACAATGCAAAACTCCCATTAGGACCACTCAGTCACTCATTTTTAGCGCTCATAGCCGCTTAATGGGGTTGTCCACGAAGCAGTAATGACCTCCTCGAATGGCCGTTCTCATAGTTGTTCTGCATTATTGCGTAGGGTAATATCGCCATAGAATTCATGGAAATAAAAGAATTAAACCCATAAATTTCTTCTAAACGATCATTCAGCAATTCCCTGATGAGATGTCAGTGGCAGCCATAATTTTCCTAGAATAGCATGAAATTACGCTGAATAAAGCATGGCGTGTGCAGATGACAGCATCAGACGCAAAAATGCACCATAAACTAATTTCCGTGTGCGCAACACTGAAATGTGCATACTAATGCGGGTTTGGTTTGATGGCCTGGAAATGATTTACATTTCCGTGCTAAGTGGTTTTTCCTAGGATTTACTGCACATCATGTGGCGTTGAAATTTTCAGGAAATAGGGACATGATGAAGGAAAAAGGGTGAAATTGGAGAGAAAATCCTCGAGGGAAGCAATGACCACCTTAGCGGTAGTTCTATGGAAACGCCTGCGAGTGTCAATGAATAAATCATGAGCGGAGCTAAAAAGGCACGAGAAGCGTTAGAGACTCTCTCACTTCCGGTTTTCGCTCTAACACAGGAAAAATCCTGGTTTAAGGAAGCAAATGCTCAAGGCATTAAAATCTGGTAAAAGGTCTGTCGGTCGCTCTAGAACAAGATAGCTAGACGACTTTGCACAACTTACTGGTCAATTTACTGGGGGTAAAGATCAAGGATGTGACTGGAACATGGACAGATCTGTCCAATGGTGTAGATTATTCAAGATTGAGGACTCGAGAAACCAAGAACACATTATTTATGTCCATGCGATAAAGAATAAACAATTGCAATTGTAATGAAAATACGTGCTAGGGCTGGATGACATGAATATCAAAAAATTATAATAGAATTCTTCAATCACAATCTGAGGGAAAATTTTTCTTGTCGGAGTAAAGCCCCGAAAGGTCAGGATTCTCCATAGAAATTTCCTTTTACGAGTTACCACTTATGGAACACGATTTATAGGGTTTCCGATCGCGCAATTTTTATGCAGAACAAGTTGCACAAATCATGAAACTATTCAGGATTTTAGGATCTATCCTTTACTCTCAACTAGATTTTTCGAAAGACTAGAAGTCCTTTGTGTTCAGTGACCCCTGGGCGGAAATGGGAGAACTCAATAAAATCAATAAAGCCGTAATCTTGTGTCAGATCCCCATGAAATTCTTCTCCAGCGAGCTGCACACCACTCCTGGAGGAGGACTCAGAATTTTTCAAAGTGTGTGGAAGTGGAAAAATCAATAAAATCGATAAATCGACGTTAATGTCTAAAACCCTCATGAAATTCTTCTTCAGCGCTTGGGCAACTCCTGCAAACGTGTTCCCCTCAGGACTCTAAGCAGAACTCGCAAAAAAATCAACAAAATCAATAAATCAATAGTAGGCCCAGAAACGTCTGACAAATACGTGATTAGCGTGCCGTATGTATGACTCCGATAGGCTCAACCTCGATTTGAGCAAAACTGCAGAAAAATGGACGAATTCGATCAATAAATCGACTTCCAAATCGATAATTCTCAGCGATATGTATCCTAGGACCTTCCGCTGGATTTGGATGGTGTCTGTTGCTTATGGATCGCAGAGCTCGCTACCTTATCAACAAATGCCCCCAGTGATGTCGTCACAATGTTTGAATTCGGCGCCAACGCGCGTCGCCAAGATTTTTGAAAAAAAAAGTGTGACGAGGGTTGCTGTCTTATACAAGTTTCTTCAACTACATTTTCTGTGAAAATATATCCTCAGCCATTTAGAGGAGTCACGCATTTTTTAGGTTCCACACACCTGTTTTCTACTACACAGTATATACACAGTATACAGTGCCGGCCAAAATTATATAGCCTTTTTAACTTTCCTCCATAACCTCTGTTAACGCAAAGCTCACCTGGCTCACCGAAAAGACTTAGAGTTCAAATTTTTAACATCAACGGGTTTTGCATAGCTACAACTATCATAAAAAATCGAACTTCAAGGCTTCACGTTAAGTCAAGATTTACGTTAACAAAAGTTATGAAGTAAAATTGAAAAGGCTATATAATTTTGGCCGGCACTGTATATTCAAAACCGAATAAGTTACTATATACTATGTCCAAGTTCGAAAACTCTTGAATAAATCGAACACTTCAATCTTCGAGAAAAAAAAAGAGCAGTAGAATCTTTGGTGAATGATGAGGAGGGATTCACAGCTTTCTCTTCTTTCCCTTTAGATTTTTTTGAATCCTGTCCTGAATTAAAACTTAGTTTACCTATTCCCCAGGCTTATCTAGAGCGATGTAGCTTTGGGTGGTTCGGAGTTTAAAAGGCTTTTCACCATGTTGAGGCCTTCGAAGAAGACGTCGCTATCGAAATGTCGGGCCTTCATAGTAAACTATTCGACGTACCAATCGAGGCGGATGCGGAAGAAAATATTTGAATACACCAATATCTATACCCGTGCATTGAAGAGCAAAGGACATGCAAACTAATAAAATATAGGCTGAACAAGGTATGCAAACTTATATAGAAAAAGCTGAAAAGCGTTGAATTAAGCTGCGAACACCAAAGGAAAAAGTTACAAACAATGCCTCACCCCTTTGTTATAGCATGTTAGGCCTAGGAAAACCTATAAATAGAGATTTTCAAAAATTTCTATGAATTCATAAGCAGGATATTACTCTTCCGCCTACTGGTAAACAACGCTGCAGAGTAGTCTGACTGAAATGCAATAACACACTTCCAAGCCCAAAGGAAGCGGCGAAAACAAGAACAGCCGGCAGAACTTGTTAGCCACGGCTCATAAGGAGCGTTTGGGTAAGGATATAGTTGGTCTTCTGGGAGATCTCTCGGATTTCTGGAGTTGAAAGCAATCTTCACACGATGAGCCCTATTCCTGGGCGTTTATACTTCCGGGAAACTCGTACTTAGCTATAGTGGCAGCTGGAGCGCTCACAAGGAATATGCTATTCAGAACAGAATGACATTATTAAACAGCAGGTGCTAGCCAGACACGGATGCGAAAATAATGTGATGGGCGTGGCCAGCAAACGAAGCCATAAATATCACGCCTATACTGAACGCTTTCAATAACGAGCAGTTGCAACGCATAGAAGAATGCAACAGCCCGATAACATGCAACGAATCTACGACTGTGTAAACAGCCACTTCGCAGCTGTATAACTGTTGATTTTGTCCGCAAATTTGCGAAAGACACGGTGGACTTGTCAGTGATCATTGGCTTTACGTCAATTTATCACATTTTTTTTTCAAAAGAAATTTTTGAGAACTGAAAAATGATACGGAAACATCAAATACTGCACATGCATGGGGTGAGAAGAACGATGCTCCCTCTGCAGCCTCGAGAAGCACGCCGCGCGACCGCGCCGCTCAAGTAGGAATCCCTTCCAGAACAACAAACTATATGGTTTCCTTGATAGTTAGATAGTTTCCCTGTTAGGTAACATCAAATGTGATGAACAAATACCGAGAGAACCCAGATTCGCCACTGCAGCGACAATTCCATCGTGAGCGGCGCGGTCGCGACGCGTTCTTCTCGAGGACGTGAATGAGTCAACGCCATCGACGCCCACTACACGTGGTGACATAACATTGTGATTTTTGTAGGAATCTGACTACTTCACGTAATTCCTGAACATCTAATAATAAGATTTTTTTACAGCCCCCATTAATACACTTGTGCAACATCTCCCAAGGGAATCGGGGGCAAATCCACAGATGGGGACTAGAGTCCACATATGGGAATACTAAAACAAATGCAAATACATATATACACACGTACGCCACCAAAAACAATTTCATACAACTAAAGCAAGAAATAAATCATTATTGCTAATGTCACTGCGTGACATCAAAATGCTGCGCGACAAGAGGTACGCTGCTGCGCTGTGATTGGTGGATTCATGTAGCATTCACAGGTAGGAACACCGCTGAGGAGAAATGGACAAGTTTTCTGGGCTTGGGTGGGACAAATGAAAGTTAACGGAGCCGACGAACTGTAACGAGGCTGCTAACGATGCCATTCATTGCGTGGAACAAGCAACCTGGATATAAGAAACGTACGCGTGCGGCGGGGTCGCGTTGCGGCATACGTCTTGACCTCCTCTCACTTCGAAATAGGGTGAGACCAGCTCACGGATGCCGCACTCCTGTTTGGACCAGGTTCTTACAGGTTTGTACAGGGAGTGCGTGCTCAAACGTAAACGATGACAGTGAAAGTTGCGGCATGTGTGGAGGCGCAGACAGTCAGAGTACAACGCTACAGGTGATGCGACGCGCGCGAGCGGGTCCACTGCATTGCATTCCCCTGTATATTATAACAAACAATTCCAAAATCTAAAAAAGGTGGGGGTACAGCACTCAGCAGTGTTATTGTAGTGCTAATCTCTTCGGAAAGAACAGCTGTGCATTTCTTACTAGGGGTTCCTTGGATCATCGGCACTAATACTGGTGGTCAAACTTCCCAGCTGCCATGCCTGTAAGGTATGAATGAGGTGTCAGAGTTTTGAGAACGTCAAAAACACAATTACCCAAGCCACCCGGAACATTTGCATTGCTAAATTGACACAGCCGTAAAGTTTTAGTCCAGTTGCACGAAAGGGAAAATTCGGCGCTGTGAAAGCATATGCATAGGTAAGAAGGGAAGTCTAATTATGGAAAGAGCATATACTTTTAACACCAGGTTGAAAATAAGGAAATTATGTCTCCATGTGCAAAGGTGAGCGATGATATGTCCGAAATGGAAAAGTATGTAGTGAGAACTCTGAGGGTCCAAAGACAACAGACGGCAATAGAGATGACTTGGCGTCACCAAGCTACCAGTGAATTTTTATAGACCAAACTTGGAAGATTCTAGAATTCATGGCGCTGCGGATCAAAGAACATGAATCTCGCTCATTCTTGGTGCTAATCGATAGTTATCCATTGAGCTACTTTCACATTTCCAGGAGTTCTCATGCATTTTAGCAAGCTTCCTGAAGTCTTTCAGGACGAGGACTTAAGGTGTCTAGTCTCACCAGAATAGTAGTGTAAAGGTACTCGACAACTGCGCAGCAGGAAAGCAGCAGAACAGCACAGTAAGCCGACCACAAAGCCGTGCAGCATCTGCTCGTATTAGCTGTCATCCACCCCTCAACTGCTGCTAAAAGGAAGGAAGCTTGAGCAGCAATTGAGGGGAGGGTGGCAGGGAGATGATCTTCGGCTTTCAAGTCGACAAACTGGGATGCTTAGGCTGCGTTCTTGCTGTACAATCATTGGAGTAGTAATAATACAATAATAATGCATGATAAATATAATATGTAATAATAAAAACAGCCTATTTTACGAAACATGCCTTGTATGGGTATGTAGAGACCAAATATTATAGCAAACGACGAGAAATGGAGGAGAGGTGAAGAAAAACGAAGAGAACCTGGATGAATCGTGAGATTACCCGTGGTAAACGTGTCGACGCTCGTATAATTCGGTGTAGGGCGAGCACTACATCCTGAAAGGTCTCAATGATGCATGTAGCCCGGATTAGTAGTAAAAACAAAAAATCAATAACGAGATGGAGCCAATGAATCCTAGTAGTACATTGACCGCGCGGTACTGTAAATGTTACCGCAGAGATAACATGGAGGAAGAAGGGGTGGGGGAGAGGGCAATCCGTCTACTTGCCTATTTATCTAGCCCCATATGCTGAAACCTCGTATGCTACTCCAGAAAACAAAAAAATGCAAAAATACATAAATAACGTGGACAAAACAAAAAAACCATCCAGAAAGGAGCTTGGGACAAAAAAGGGAGTTGCATTAGCAAGAGCATAATAATGAATAAGAGAAAATCTTAAGAAAAAAGAGCAGTGAGAATGGGAAAAGAATGGGATCAAAGTGTCCCAGGGAAGGAGAAACGATGAAGCATGGAGAGGACGATAATTTCCAAATAATATTGAGAATTTTCGTCATTATTACTCTATTCAAACTATTTCTGAAGATTTTCCTGGCGGTGTACTTCAACAGTAACCAGCTAGAATATTGTAAAATATTGTAAAACCACTAAAAAAAGACGAGCGAAGCCAGAAAAAGACGGAATGCCGAACTCTGGACCCGGCGAGCAAACCCAATGAATCGATTGGATCACAGACAGAGGTGACCCCCCAGTCATGGAATTGTACCTCTTTCGTTCCTAGAGTGATCCTCAACAACTTTTTCAATTTTTTTATTGAATTTCCATGGAAATAGTGAAGACAGAAGCCATAAAGAGTTGCGTGCATCACTAGGATTACCCAGGGTAAACGTTCTAACCTCACACGGATTACCCATTACTAACGCGCACGTAGATACGTTAACCTGGGTAATCCCAGTGATGCACCCGGCCCAAAGAGGAGTGAAAGCAACATTATCCCTGATTGCTAAAATCGAGCTGTGTAACTATGCAGACAAATGGCTTGGTTTTCAGCAGGTCATGTTATGCGCCTTCCTAGAACTCGTTGGTTCGACATGGAGATACTAGATGGTCACCCTAGAGAAATGGTGAAACCTGATGCTACTAGACCGACGAAGGCGCAGCTCTTGACCCCGAATATAGATTTCTCCGGGACCCAGGTAGTCAATGAGATTGCCCTGGGTAAACTCGGTAACGTACCCATGTTCAACCTCTGCCTGGCATCCATCAAGATGTTTACCTATACGTTGGCGTAACGTTGTCTATACCCACCTGCTACCCAAGGCTAGTCATACTCAGGGATATGATATTACTCATATGATATTACCCCACTGATGCATCTCTGCTGTGTGCACCATTGAAGTTACCCGGGGTAAATTTTCCACGCCCGTATTGGAGATGGGTAAATTCGGAAGTATTAACACGTTCTACTTGGGTAATCTCAATTATGCATGTGGCTCCTAGGTGCATAATAGAGATTACCCATGGTAAGCACATTAACGAACTGAATCTTGCCTTTACCTGGTACCCATCAGAAGGTCTATCCTGGCGTACCATCCGTCATCCATTCCCATTTTCTACGCATGGGTAATCATACATGGGCCGTTTCATACCCATTGGATATCATGCCCGTAAGTGTGGAATTACCCATCCTCTCAATTATGAATCTGTGCCCTGGATGCATCATAGAGATTACCTAAGGTAAACGTACTAAAGAACACACATTTACCCTATACTTGACACTCCTCAAGATGTTTACCCACACGTGACGTTGTCTAAACCAAGCTGTTACTCAGTGGTAGTCATGTCCTTGGGTAGATTATTACCCATCCTCCCAGTGACGCATCCAAGCCCGAGTTTTTTAGGTATGGATTATGTAGGTATCCTCAGAACAGTCTCCATTACTAATTAGCAGTGGGAACCCAGCTACAGGTTAGCTCTAGGTTATTTAACCATTTAAACCTATTTTTCGCTGCCATGTGGTAACCCTTGACATCTATTGACTAAACAAATAAACAAATAAACAAACAGATGTATAAATAAAGCTGACCTGGGATTTTGAGATGACTTCTAAGAGGTTGATCAATGTGACAATCAACTCGCTATTGGCCACCTGAGTATTACTCATTTTATTCCAAAGCGGCTCGGAATCGATTGGTTGTGAGAATCCATAAAATTTGGGTAAACACCATGATAATAACATCTTTCGCATAGGTTTACCTCAGCCCCTACGTTCCCCTATTTTCCTTATTCAACGCCGTCGAATTCGTTATCGATTCAGTTTCCATCTCTGAGTTTTCGTTTAATAAACAAACACACGTTATATGTTGTGTTTCAAAACAAACGAGCAAATTTACACATTCTAACATGAATACTTAGTGAATATGGAGTAATAAATAACATGACTTGAGAAAATCCTCGAAAACAACCACAAACGGGGAATGATGATTCGGGCACTAACAACTCATAGGGGATTACTTTTTGGGTTGTCGCGTGACAGCAACGAGATTTAAAACGGAATGAGCATCTTTTTTCTCATGTGCACTTTCATATGTTCCTAAATCCACATGCTGATTAGCACTCTGATGCGAACACGATAGGATGTTACAGGTCGGTACGAGGTTCTCCCTTTTCCATTCCTAAAACCATATCTGGATCATCCTGGATCGATGGTTGGTCGATATATGTCCATTACGGAATTTTGCCCCATCGCCTCAACCGCCACGGGTGGATAGGTAGAGGAGAAAGCCACAGTGTTGGAGTCAAGAGGTTCAGACTTCGGACGGTAAAGGAGTTCATGGTGTTCCACAATATGTTAACAGCGATCCGAATTACCGTTAGGATTACCGGATCCATTGACCACAGTACAGTCTTGACCGTACATATTTATTTACTAGACGGCATACCCGGCTCCTACCCCAAGCTTTTCACGCTGATGCGGCTGATTAGAATACAAATTCATCCATTTGAAGTGCTCGTCATTTCAGTGACCACCACGTTAAATAGTTTCGTTAACCTTTTTTTTTCATCCCCGAACATGAAAAACTCGTTAGAACCAATTGATCGATACTTTCTTACAAAATAGCTGTCATATTCGTGTTAGACTAATTGGACAACCCCACCTGACACCCCATAGTTCCCCCCCCCCCATTCCCCGAGCTAATGTGGACAAAATCGATAAAATCGATAAATCGTTACCTTCGCCCAAAATGGTTGTCATATTCGTACTCAGCGCATTGGAGAACCCTAGACGACATGTCCTTGCCTGTTCCCGAACGAAAGAGGAAAAAATCGATAAAATCAATAAATCAATAATTTGGTGCACAACGGTTATCATATTCATGTTCAGAGTATTGACTAACCCCAGTAGGCATGTTTTTGCCAGTCTCCAGGCGAAAATAGCGAAGAATCAATAAAGTCGATATAATCAATAAACAAATCGATAATTCCCAGCATAAAATAGCCTGTGACCTCCGCCGGCCCGTCCTGGACCTGCTTGCAAAATTTGGTCTGGATCGGTTCATCATCCGCTATTTCTATTCGGAACATACATACATACAAACATACATACAAACTTTCACTTTTATATATACAGATTTATTTATTATCGGTGCTAGAACAAATTAAACTTAACATGAAGTAAAAGAATCTGATAATCGTTATCATAGCATACTTATCACAGCATAATTAACCTTACTGATGAACACGCAATGCTTACAGAGAGAGAGGGGGTGGGGTGTGCAGGTCGTGGAAGTAGCAGAATTTTCCTGGCAGAGAAGGGCTGTTGCCGCCAATACTGCAAGCCTGTTCGGGAGGTACCTGTTTGAAGGCTCCGGATACCAGCTTAGTAGGTCCGCCAACCCTACCAGAATCTGCTACAGCGTCGAGTAGCTTATGTGGTTCTTCAAAGACAGGTGGGAGCAGAACTGCACTCGGCAGTTCTAATCCTACAACAGATAGCAGACACGGAGAATTGACTTTACATGGATGAGAAAACTGACATAAGCAAGGAGCAGAGACTACTCAGATGAAAGGCAGAGCTGTGAGAGAGGTTTGTTTCACGTATGTCAGCTGAAAACTATCTATCTCTGTCGATCTATTCGAGAATCCGGACTAAACGTGCCTGAAATGTACAATATCGCTTCCACCTGAATAAATTAACACTTAACCCGTTCCAAGTTGAAACAATTCTATATAAGAAACAACCTCGAAACGAAGAAGTGTTGCATCTTTCAGCTAACACTCGGTATGGATGACCTCGTGTAATTCCAACGCTAGGTGCTCTTTGGAAATGATCGCATAGTTCTAGATCTACTTTACCTGTAGTTAGTTGATACATAAAAGCATAGTCGACAACTTTTCTGCGAAGCGATAGCTGGTATTGGCCTAGTTTTTTCAGACGCTATTCGTATGAGATCCTAGATAATCCCTTCCGGAGAAAACAGCGGTACGTGAAGCTTTTTTTACTACTTACCTTAGGTTTGATAAATGAACGATTGCATGGTCACAAAACTATGGAGTGGCTCATAATACGACAATTTATAGGCCAATTTATATTAGGTTGTCCCAAAAATAATGGCCGTTTTGGAGGTGCGCATTCCAATGTGCGTAACTCCGTTCAAACTTGACCTTTTCCTCTGAAATAAAAAGTATTGTGAGCAGAATTTCCAGCAGATTTTTGCAGTACAGTGAAATTTGTAGAAGGAGGAAAGCTTAAATCACTGGAGTCATGAAAGTGCGAAAGGTCAATTTTCAGTACACATTGATTCACATGAATTTTATAGAAGGAAAGCGGTTTTACTGCAGATTTAAAAGGATGTCTTATTAGGCAAAGGTGTGGCCAACACAATTCTTCAAGGAGAGATCCAGAGCTTGACTATGAAAAATTTTGCGTGGTTGGGTATGAACCTGTGTGGATTTGCCCATCACGCCAGTGGGAGTGCACTTCTTCGGCTCACCAAAACTAATGTGTCCTCTACCGAATCTAGCGATAGAGGCCAAAATGGTAACGGGCAAGGCATTTGGTAAATTCTACTCTTGGCCTGGTCCAGCTCCTGTCGAACACCTCGAGCAGAAATTCGTCTATCGGGAAAAGTTACCCTTTTCTGAAATGTCGAGATTTTTTGGATGTATCCAGGTCTCCCCCACCGATACAAGCAGGAAAAACTCCATTTTATTAGGCAATGTCCACTGATCACCAAAATTAGCCCACTTTTCCTGGAAATTCCATAGCAGTGTTTATTAGAGAGCTTAAAGTAGATGGTGCCGCGAGTTAAGCACTGACCAGCGATCTTTTTGTTCAAAATCGACTTTTACCAAGAAGACTGAATGGCTACTGATTTAGTTGCATTCAACCTAGCTATTAACATTTTTACGGAGTGTTTCAGAATTCTCGTCTCGCCTCCAGAACTATGCTATCGTTTCTGAGATCTTTCATGACCATCACCTGTTCAAAGTTGGAAACTCGTACCGTTCCGGAAATGTTTTCTTAGTCATGGCTCCTGTGTATTCACAACACGAACACCTGGCCAAATGCAGAGTCAACACCAAATCCGGCTTTTGTCCTAATAGGGCGGCAAAATAGTCTAAAAAATGGGAGAACCCAAAAAACATGTTTTGCCTCATCGCACAATGTCGTCTGCAGAAACCACAAAGAAGAGTAATTGAGAGGTTTTCTGGAGTGCAGATAGAGCAGGACTTCCTCTTTATAATCGTTCAAAGTTTGCCTATCTAGCTCCTAAAATAATGGTTTTATGAACTTCCAAACATTCATTACTAGATTGCGGCCATTTATTTTGGGACAACCTAATACTAGTCAGATGGACGTATTCGCTTGCGGAAGATTTTTCAATGAAGACCGGTCAACACGACGTGTGAATTCATTCTCAGATTTTGCCGCATAGCGTTCAAATTTTGCTGATATTCTAGGCTTATGTCCTGCCATGGTCGTCCTTTCCTCCTTTTTTAGTAGCAATCATGAGTTCGATGACAGCAAGCGAGAGGGCGACGGCAGCAATCGGAGGGAAGGTCGCACCCGAAATAGGCTTTGAATTCGAGGTAAACTGCTTGAGAAATTCATGGGTGCTGCCTTGTTGCTCCCCACTTGTCAGTGGAACCAGGTGACGCTTAGCAAAGCGCTCATATGAGACGAAATCTTCGGCTCCAGCTCTGAATATGTAGATTCGTCTCGACACCTTTATCATTTTGTCTGTAAGCTATGGCTGAATTTTCCTAATTTTGATCAAGCAAGTGTATACATTCTGTAGAACTTTCTGCATTTTTATGCGTGGACCCCGTGTTCGACCGCTACGGCATGTGTTCCAACGTGGTTTTTTTCTTTACATATCAAACGCAAGCTACTTTTTTATGAGTTGTCCTCCCAGTTCTAGTGCTTTAAGTTCCCTTCATGATTGTTGTCTTTTCGCTTGCCACCGTCAGGAGTTTTCAGGCTACATATTTCGCTCGGTCAATTACGCCTGTTCGAAATACCTAATCGAAAATTTTTATAAAAGTCTGTTTCGCCTACTGCCTGTATAGTAGACTTGGTTGTTAATTATGATGTCTGACAGTAAATGGAGCGGGTCATGCTTGTAACAGGCATCGCACACGCTCGACCCTTCGCGCACTTTGCCGCGGATTTCTTCTTGTTCCTTAACGTTTTTTCTCGTTTCGTAGCGGGTCCGCTTTGCTGATTTTTTAACGCCAAATTGTCCTGTTGTGCGCTTGCCTTGAATGGATCCTAGCCAGCTTGAGATCGGCGTGTAGAATGTCAAGCCATCTCTTAGGAGTGTGTACGCTCGACTTTCTTTGAATTTCGGCATAGTTTTTCGTATTTACTCTCATGTTGAATTATAACTTGTGGGATGACTGGACGTTCTGGAGGATATATTACTTTTGGTTTCGACCTTCCAGGCTTTGACGAAGGCGACGACGCTGAAACGTTAGCCGGGATAAAGATCTGTAACAATCTTGGTCCACTGCTTAAGTTATTTAGGACAATTGTCAAGCCATCGTTGTCCGCTTCCATGGCACTTCTAGATCGAAACCAATCCTACAGATTTTATCACTCGCGGTATGAAGACCTCACCATCGCAGACGCGCCTCGAGGAGTTTGTCGGCTATCGCAACAACTCCAAATCGCTGCTGCATGTCATAAATGTGCTCATATCTATTTTGAATAGTGCAATTAACAAAGGCCCAAACCAAAAGGAAAAATCACAAAGTTTTCCATACTTTTATCGTAATTCGACTCTATTTTTCAGCCATACAATAGTAAAGTATTCGCTTAAACATTTTGAAAAATTCTATACAAAAAGAGAACATCATCTCGAATAATATACAATCAGTGAAAAAAGAAGTACAGGTAGATGTCCAAGTTATTCAAGACATGACGCAAAGTCGTTAGGTACCCGGTCACAACTCAACATCTTAGATCCTAAACTGCATGTGTGTATATATGTATAAGAGGACGCAGTGCATTAAAGAGCTTGTCCGTAATGACGGACTATCATGCTATCTCTCACGAATCAACCAATGACTTAAACGAATCCAACAAAACACTCCAAAATGTGCTATTTATAGTGTCAAACAAGACCTAGCAGCTTTTAGAACAAGGTAGAAAAACTAGCGTGTTACGAAAGAAAATACTGATAAATATGCAATACGGGGACTCATATAAATGTTGTAGGTGCCCATAACCTCACAGTAGACGTCATTGAAACAAATCAACCTGAGTAAACGACGTTGATGAGATACATGCATACTTACGAGCCGTTTCAATGGTCTGGCTTTGGGCGGAGCTTCGCACACGCGTCGCAGCTTGTAGTGCAGGCGGCTTCGACCCGATTTTCCGCCTTCAATAAATGAGATGCCACTCCTGCAGTAAGCGCAAATGCGTAGTATCTGCTGCGCGCTCATACTAGGCCCCGATAGGTTAATGACTATTGCTCTGGCCCGCAAATATATACGTACTATATACATCGTAGATTTGTAATACTTTAAAAAACGAATGACATTGGTTAGGCGCTTAGTGTGAATGAACACAGTGGGTGTGTCCAGACCGGAAGAAATAAATCGCTAAGGGATTGATTTATAAGTGAAAGAGCCCTGTTGAGTTAAAATGCTGAAAAGAAAGGCCGTGACGTGGACGTGTACAGGCTAAAAAGGCTGTCACGAGGTTTTCGTGATGGTGACGGCGACAACAACGAGTACTGCATACTGCTAGATGATACGGCTGGTGATGTTGAGCGTCGTAGAGTGGTGGTGATAGGTCGGAGATTGCTGAAAATCGATAATTATAGGCAGAATGAGGCACGTATTTGGTTAGATTAGTTCAGACTAATCGGTCTTATCATAGTTTTAAAATCAAGAATTGTCAAAGCTACGGGGTCCTTTCACGTTCTCGTGCCCTGTGCGGCATTGTCTGATGGCAGAGGTCCCGCCGCGCTTGGCAATCCTACACCGTCGCCTCGACACATAGCGTCCCATCTCGAGACTCCATGCTGTATGGTCTCGGCCGCTTTCATTTTTTGCTCTTTTGTGTGTTACTGTTCATCTTGAACTTCTTTGGACGCGAGGGTATTTCTCAACTAGTATTGGACACTGCTTCGACGTTTGTTCCATTGATGTTCATTGAATTCACATAGTCAATGTCATCTTCCTTCATGTACTGTCTTGCTTTCCGCATGCTACGACATGTGTGGAACCGCATCTTAGTTTGCGGATTTTTTGCTTGATTTTTGTACGCTGGACAATTCGTGATTTTCCCCTTTTTTCCCTGTTAGTGTTATGTAATTTCTAGAGTGTTTTGCTATTTATATTGCTCACGTAGTAGTCAGAATTTTTTACCCGATGTATTAGAAATCTGAAGTATTTTTGGTACCACAAGATAATAAGCCAGAGATCTCACTTATTGTGTGCTATGTCGTCCAAGAATCACGATCATTAACATGACTCACAGGTTGACGGAAGAAGGATTATGGCTGAGTACCCGCGGAGGGTATAATTGGGGGCGAGAAGAGTGAGCTAGCGAGTTAAGAGAAGCTCCCGAGAGGGGGAAGAGAGCCGTTGAAAGAGAAAGCGGCCCTCCCCCGACCTAGACACAAGAAGAACCCGCCTGCGTGACCAAGTTACCTCCGCAGGCGATTTCAGGCGCCAACCACCTGTTGTTGTTGAGTCGGTGTTACTAAGATAAATCAAAGGGAAAGCCGTGTTGAGGAACAAGTCAATATATCCAGACTTGATCGATATCTGCTTGAGGGAATCAGCTCCGCTCTTGCAGTTCATCACCCCTAGACGTCCACGGCCTATAGTTACACTTATGATAAGGTACTGTAATCCTTCATTTGAAATAATTTACGGACAAATATGTAGACCAAAATTTTGAGTTATGCTGTACATATGCTCGCCGGGAAGTGGAAGAAATGGTGACGGTGCCAGAACCATCAATGGCACATCAGAAACTGAGAAGAGACCGCTCGGTCGAGAGGAAAATCATGAAGTACAGAGAGCTCGAAAACAAGCCACTATTATGCGGCGTCCAAAGAGAAGACGCCAGTGGACTCCGTCAGCAACATACAAGATGCAAGAAGCAAGCTGCAGAACTTGCGTATGTGTCATTACTATTTGAAAAGTTCAGCATTCTACTAGCACCTCCATCCATCATCCCAACCCAATTTGACATTATATCTTTGCCTCTGCACCTCTGAACTTCGCTATATCGTCCAGCCACCTCGTTCGGGGCTACACACCTGCTGTCATCATGCAAGTGCCAAGAATGGTACGCTCAAAAGCTTAAAAAATCGTGCTGCTTATTGTTAGTTGTTTCCTTGGGTGGAAAGCAGTTTCTAGGCCGAGCCTGATGTTTTGTTTCGTTTTGGCTCTCCGAAGTTTTAATAGCTTCTGTTCCTATGCCTTTCATTCCGTGCGAATTGTCGTAAGTATATTTGGCGCACCCCTATTGTGGTGTATGAATAAATAAATAAAATAACTCGCTCACCTTGCAGAGTACCCCCTTCGCTTCGTCACCGACAACGCGGGAATGGGTTGTCTAATCAGTGAATTGACGGAGACTTTCTGCTGCTGTTGCTCTCGCTCTTGAGCTCGTTTGAGATCATCAACGTAGATGTCGGGGATCGGTAGGTCGCACTGGTTCGTCATTACCATCGTTACGGAAGCGACACCTAGATCAATCAATTCATCTCCGAGGTCCTAGACCATAGAGAATTACACCAACGTACCTCGCAACCGTTTCTCATAGTCAACCATCTGCTTCCAGAAGCCAACATTAGGACGAATCACCGGTCGTGCAGACTTCACGTAGTGGTACGCTTGTCGCAGTGTCATTCGTTCATACTTCACCAAGTAGATCATCACCAGTGAAGCGGAACGGGAAACACCAGCCATGCAGTGCACGAGCGTCTTACCGCCACGATCCTGAAAAAATTACAAAGGTTGGAGAGGATGAATAACTTGAGAAGCAACTAGTGACATTGTATTTGGATCCATGCCAATTTACCTTCATGAAATAACTAAACAACTCTGTTCCTTTACACCCCTCAATAATTTCCAAAACGATGCCGAAATGTCACTTGTCACTATAGCACAGAAATTTTTTGCGATGAACTTGAAAATCTCTATGGCTTTTCACAATGCAATTTATGGGTCTACATTCTTTCTCTCCGCCGGACAACATGCCACATGTCACCTCTCACTGAATAGACAGTTCTTTTTCCAATTCGCTCAAGAGCAGTTCTAAACCCGTTTCAAAACTACTCTTATGCGAACTTTTATCAACAAAACACTTGTGCATTTGCCTCAATGAACACCTGGGTGGACGCATCGTATGTAATACCGTGCTGCCTTCCCAATCGGGGTCAGATGCTGGGAGTACATTCTTAGCGCTAGGGGCAAAGTAATTAGTGCTTTAGTGCAGCTAACAACGCGGAACAACAGTACAAATGGTCAGCACTATGTAAAGGCTTTATTTTTTTGGAGACTGCCTAGGTAGATCAAATATATTCCCATCATCGTTCACGTCTATACATTCATTCGCTCAACTACTCGCCAGTGCAGTAGTGCGGTGGCAGTGTGTGGCTTCTACATTCTGTCCTTGGAACAATATCGAGATCCTAGCAGAGGATGATAAGGTGTTTGGTGGAATAAGCCAAAGATTCTTCGGATCAACCTCTTTGCAGACCTCTGGCGACGGCGATAAGACCGAGAAGTAAGGTCCAATAAAGTGTTCTATCTAAGAATTCTCCAAAGCATAAGAACAATATATAAGAACAATTTTCGGAGATTCTTTTCGGTCTATCCTACCATTGAATATTATCTATGAGAGTAATGTGAGTGTTGGCCGGCCACTGCTCTTCACCACCAACTTCCTCACTACATCGCCAACCCCTCCCCCCTGTTCCCCTTTCATTATTATTTTAAAACCATCTGTCTGTGTTAATCAAGCGTTGTCCATATTTTTATGCAGTGATTGTACCGATATTTAACAAATAAATAAATAAATAAATCGTGCAAAAAAATGGCGCATTTGCACTCTTCAACATTGCCACATTTGATAGCATTTACATTTACACTGCTTTGGATGGTGATGTTACCTGTGACTAATGTATTTATTTGTGGACAAATGCATTACATGTATCAAACTATTGAACATGTACTAGTAAACAAACCTTAACAGCTTTGATCTTATCAGCCACTTGATCGAAGTAGTCTTGAATACGCGCATACGGATGGTCGTCTATCCGGACTTTCATGTACTCAACTCCTGAAATGCAGTATATGAACAGGTGTAAATCCATTTTTGCTACATAGATAGCGTAGTTGCACACGCCAACCGCACATTTTCACAACACAGGAAACTATTTAAGGCTATTTTATAAGATGCTTCAAATTTTTCGGATGATGTATATTTAATAACCCATAGAACAAAAAAAAATTGCTCAAGGATCAAGCGGACATTTTCTTCTGGGAAACGAGAGAGGATAGTATAGGAAGGAGGCCCCAAAAAGGCGAGATTTCTTTTCGGGACCCTACTGCAGTCCAATAACGACGTTATTAATGTCGTGGGCGGGGCAAGCCGCAATTTTGTGCACGGACAATTGAGTCCTTCGAATTTTTACAGATTCAGTCGCATTCCAATCCAATAAGCAGCGTTAATTTAGGATAACAGTGGACCACAGGGGGAAAGGAGTACGTCGGCAATTTTCCAAAAATACTCTATATTTTTTACCATGATTTCAAATAAGTTATTAAATTTTCAAAAATGCCTTCCTCAGAATATTTTTATCAACAGTAATTCTGGAAAAACGGTGTATTGAGTATCCATGTTGGCAGAAACCACGTTTTGCTTGTCTTTGCCCATTCTTTCTACTGCACCACTGCACCGCAAAACATGTATGATGGATAAGCTCCGCCCACAACCAAAAATTTGAATTCAGCAATAAAATTTCACTTTGAAAGCATGTCAAAACTTAACTCTAATCTTGTTCAGCTCATATAAACGCTATTAAGAGTTTCAAAGGCATATTTTCAACTTCACACTGGATACAAGCGCAAATTCTAAAAAAATGTCTAAATATGCAGATATAAAGTAATATTTTCATGTCATCCCTCCCCTTCACAATTTTTTCACCAGTGATAATTAGGTTCTTGTCATTCACTGCTTGAAAGTTGGCAAAACAATGCTAAACAGCTGTTTGCCAGCGATTAATTAGCCACCTGGGTTTCACCGGGGCAGACTTGTTTTCGTGCTAAGACCCTTTCATTTGTGACTAGTGCAATAGTTAGCGACAATACTAGACAGAGCAAAACAAATGCATCATTCGGTTTATGCTAATAGTTTATAGTACATGCTTAGGGAGTTCCGGTAACAATCTAAAAATTTTTTTTTCAAAAAATTAGGAAAAAAAAACAAATTACAAGTTTTTTTTCCTGTTTCAATGCTCTTGCTCCATTGGACCACTTTTCCACTTTCGCAATCTTACTGCCGCGCTTATAGCGAAATTTGGGGAACCAACAGCACGAATTATCTCTTTAATGCAGCTTTAATTGTGTAGTGAGGAAAACATAAAAATATTGCAATAAGTGAGCGGTAAACAGTCAAAAATCAATAATTCCAGCGGGGAAATATTCCAGAAATACTACGGAATCGCATGAGGCCTTACGCTTTCATAACCTCTCCCAAAGTACGTACACGTGTACCCAAGGGCACAATTATTAAATAACACACACGTAAAACATTCTAAGGACAACTGTTCCCCGAATGACGTCACCGACCTTGAATGTACGTGTTTGGCTCTTCCGTCGTGGCGTTCACTACGAACACTATCCGTTTTTGCCGAATTTTTTCCGGTTTCAGGCATCCGGCACCTGACAGGAACAGATGATCGGTGATCTCGGAGATTTGGCCAAACACACCGATCCGAGACATTCTGGAAGGGGAAAAATAATTTGTAGGGTCACTGATTCAATCGATTATCGATTTTTCGCGACGGCAATGAAAATCACGAGGCATTCGCGAAAAGATGAGGAGCATGACTCGATGCTCCGCCCACTAGGACATAGATTGCCCAAGTGGGCGGAGCATCGAGTACACACGACATGAAATTCTGAGAAATTCGCTATCATCAACAATATTTACATGCACTTATGAAGATCCAACACCTCCATGCATGTAAATAGTGTTTACAGCAAGAAATTAGCCTGATTTCGAGAATAACACCGGCGAACAACCAAAGGGTAAGTCTAGTGTGAGTTGTGCAATTGCAGAAGAGCAGCCCTGCTCCCCTTTGTCCACGAAATTCCTTCCAAGAACAGTTTTCCTGCAGCAAATACACCTTAGAAAAGAAGCGCGGAGCCAGTGACGGCAGTCCTTTCACACGACAAGACATGTCTAGTTCACGTTGTAACAGGGAACAGAACAAAGTGCGCTCCAACGCTGATCAAAGACCAATTGAGAATAGTTGGGAAAAGTGCAGCGCTGTGCGATTGTTTTCGACAAATTTCAATAGATTTACAGACCAATTAAGGAACTATAGGCGCCATTAGGGCGTGTGCTTAAAATAAAACCTGTTCTATATAATAGTAAAGAACAGGGCGATGGGAGAAGAGTGATTTGGCAGTACGATGGCAGCAGCTCGTGCAAAGAGTACAGCAAAAAACCTGCCGAATGATTGTATTGATGGGAAAGGCAGAAAAACAACCACCAGCTGAAAAATCTTCCATAAAGTCAGCTGAAAATGAAGTGGTAATATAGAATTAAGAGAGTTGAGGGGCTCAAGATCTGCAGCACGATAGCAGCAGCTCGTCCTCCGGCTACCGAGAAAGTTGCGCCGGCTTCTATGAAACGACGGAGACAAATGTGCGGTCACAAGCAGATGAAAAAAGGACGAAGATCACATATAAGAGACATAAATGGTCAAAAATGGCAACGTGAAAAATCAATATCTGCAGCACGATAGCAGCAGCTCGTCTCGACATTACTGCAAAAGTGCTATTGTGGGATTGCGCTGAAGGCAGAGATGCACAGAAATTCAAAAAATGAGGAAATTCGGAGCAAAAATCACTTAAAATGAAAAATCAATGTAGAATTCGGTAAAGTACGGGGCTATCTAATATGCAGCACGATAGCAGCAGCTCGTCTCGAGATTACCGCAAAAGTCTAAGTCTGGGATTGCGCTGAAGGTAGAGATGGTAAAACAGTCAAAGAATGAAAGAAATCTGAGCATAAACTAGTTAAATTGAAGAAATAGTATGAAATGGTAAATTACGGAACTAGCTTATATGCAGCACGATAGCAGCAGCTCGTCCCGAGTCCATAACTCTGCAGTAGAAATATTGTTCGAAACATTCAAAAACAAGGAGAAATACTAGACGGCACTAAAAAAAATTGGTAGATGAAGTCGTTCAGAGCAGAGGATTAGTGAGAAATTTTGCAAAGTAGTGAGCTAATGTTGTACAGCATGAAAGCAGTACGAAGGCAGCACGACAGCAGCACGACGTCAGCACTAAATTGGCACAACTGCTGAGAAGTTGAGAATATTTTCATTACTCAAGCTTGAAGTACTTTTTTTGTGTTGTAACTTGTATATGAGAGCTGGTGAAGGCTTGTGGGGCGAATATATCCCGTTGCAGGTAAGCTCCACACCTGCAGGGAAAGCCACGCCCATTGCTTTCTTGACCCCGATTATCCAGAAATTATGCGGACTTGAAATTCTTACAAAAAAAAAATTCCGCTGGAAAAATTTTTGCGAAACACCAGTGATTCGAAAAATAAGAAAAAAAAAAGAAAAACAAACACCAAAAAACCGTGACTGGTAACTGGGTCAGCTTCTGCGAATAGAGCAGATTTACCGCAAGATACTGCTCTCTTCAGCAATATTTCAACCTCTCATATTTTCTATGCATGCTAATTTTGGAGTGTTGTTTCTTGTTGTCTTATGCACAGGAAATCAGAGCTATAAAGGTGGAAATAAGCGAGACAACGGCAGCACGATAGCAGCACTATGGCAGGATGGGCTTGCATGCCTAATTTCAAAAATAAAAACAGCACTCTCAACACTGATATGCTTCGGCAGGTCTTGCGGTTGCTATTCTCTGTTTAAAAACAACCATTATAGCAAATTTTCTAGAGCATCAAAATGTAAGGAAATTCGCCGAATATAATTCGCGACTTCTGCAGCATAAGAGCAGCAGAAAATGTAAAACTGGTATCTTCACTAAAAATATTCTCATCAGTAGCTTTCTGTAGAAATCCCTCAATAGCGGCCACCCATGAAATGACAGCGCTTGTCAAAAGAGCAAACAAGGAGGAATCCGACAACTGTTCCTCACTTCTCTATACTATAGTACAATAAAGGTGCTTGACGCAGAAATTACATCCTATCAGGAGCAGTTGTCCGACGTCTGGGATGCCATACGAGCAGCCTCAGCATTCGGGAAGCAGTAGATATGGTGAACCTAAGTGCAACATTGCATAAAATGAGGCGCAAATTTCATTGTGCAGAGTGCAATTGCGGACCGGCACAAAAAATCGCTGCTGTGTCAGCATTGATGACATGACATGTCTGCGAAGAGCAAATTTTCTGCCGTAGGTTATTAGGTTAACCCTTGGAACGGATGGGACAGCCTAACGTACACGAGGAGGACATCGCACGATTAGGGCGCGCTTGAGCTTTGATCGCCGGATCCGGGCTAATTTTAGGATTTATACTTAGCGATGGCTAAGAGCCAACTATTTGAACATGTGAGGTTTTTGAAAGCTGGAAAAATCCCGACTTCGACTTCAAATTTTCGAAAAATTTTATAGTTTCGTACATAAAAACAAATTTCTAATACATTCATAGCTTCATCTTCACGTTCACGACTTCTTAAGTTCTCCCCCAAAATATATAATTCCTGCCCTGTTTATACTTCATATCAGCTGTGATCACATCCACGCCAACCTTCATCTTTCACCTCAACTTGACGAGTTTTAACCATGCTGCCACGTTGAAAACATGTTAAGACGTAATATTGCGTGATTTCAGCTCCTTCACGGATAAACATGCCCATCGCGTGTGGTTACTCACAACTCGACATTGGGTCAAAATTTTATCCATAGGTCAGATGATCGCACATAGCCCTAGTTATTGACCATTGTCCGTTGTTACTATACTATTTCATACTATTTTATACTATACTGTACTATACTATACTATACTATACTATACTATACTATACTATACTATACTATACTATACTATACTATACTATACTATTAGTATTACTATTACTATACTATACTATACTATACTATACCATACTATGCTATACTATACTATACTATACTACACTATACTATACTATTAGTATTACTATTACTATACTATACTATACTATACTATACTATACCATACTATGCTATACTATACTATACTATTAGTATCACTATTACTATACTATACTATACTATACTATACTATACTATACTATACTATACTATACTATACTATACTATACTATACTATACCATACTATACTATACTATGCTATACTATACTATACTATACTAGGCTATACTATAATATTACTATACTACACTACACTATACTATACTATACTATACTACACTAGGCTATACTATTACTATACTATACTACACTACACTACACTACACTACACTACACTACACTATACTATACTATACTATACCATACTATACTATACCATACTATACTATACTATACTATACTATACTATACTAGGCTATACTATTACTATACTATACTACACTATACTATACTATACTATACTATACTATACTATACTATACTATACTATACTATACTATACTATACTATACTATATTATGTTATATTTTATACCATACAATGCGTCAGTCGCACGCCAGACGCGCCCAGCCCTTTCGTGAGATTTTTCCGCGCAGAATGGCTAACGCGGCATGTACACCCTGGACAAGATATCGCGCAACCATCGCGACAACGAATCGCGTCGAGCTGCGAACGCGCTCTCCGTTCATCACTTGGACACGCCCACGCCATCTCATTGCGCCGAGTATAGACCACCCTTCCAGCTTGCACGTATTGTTGAACGTGCGCACGACCCAATAGTGCTTTCATAGCAACCGCGAAACGGGAAATTTTAAGAAATCTTTGTATTGATAAGAATACATGCCTATTTTTTCTTATCCTGGAAATCCGTGAACGTTCGAATATAGGGCAATTTATACTGGATGCGTGCGACTGACGCGCGTGCGACTATATGATGAAGGATAGGAGCCAGTCGCTTCGCAGTCGCATAGCAGTTGCACGCGCTTGCGGCCTCGCGACGGCCGCGCTTTCTTTTCATTGAGAATTTCATGCCGCGCTGACCGGTCTTCATCGAAAATTATTCGTAAATGGATGCGTGCGCCTGACAGTCGCATCTGGTATAAATTGCCCTTATTCGGGAAAGCCAACATTAATTGACTACCTTCAGCATTCCAGAAGAATTTAAAGAGAGAAGAAAATAATTTTTGACGCTTTCGCCCTAAATTTCCCTTTTACAGCCATTTTGGAAAGAAAAAAATCAAATAAGAAAATAAAATAAGAAAGTGGAATTTCCATGGAAACACCAGGATTCCAGGATTCCCATAAATGGATCCAGTAAATATCATATATAATCTGTTTGCCTAGCAGTCACAATGACACCTACACAATTCCGCTAATCCGGTAATGCGCTCGCAAAATCCCATGATCACTGAAATGAGTTCCGGGAAGGATATGGGCCGTTTGGGGAAGAATATGGAAGTATGAGTGCCGATAACCATCAATGATACTTCCTTGATGAGTGCTCCAGTCATGTGATGGTGGATCAAATCGATTAAGTAACGGATGTTGAGCCATTTCTTGCATTATAGAATACCTAACGATGATGAAGCACTTGAGTGAAAGAGGCCTGCTATAATTTTTCCTTTTTTTGGATAACAAGAAATTATCGGGGGACAGTGGGAATAAGAAATAAGGAAGAAGCAAGTAAAAAGAGAGAAATGAGAGCAGCAAAAGAGAGGTACCCATGGAACCAAGGGCTTGAGAATGGCTCAAAAGTAGTGGAAATCAACGGCAGGAAGTGTAAACAAATGTGTCAACTACGATAGCGCCAAGTTATAGTCCGTTTCAAAAACGACGATAGTTGAGGATTTGTGCCTATAATCTGCATTTCTCGCCTGTCTCTCCGGATACCGCACTATTTCTTGCGTTCCTTCTCTCTCTAATATCTTCACTAATATGTTACCCGGTGAACCACTCTACGTATAACAAACAGAAGAAAGAAATAAGTTTTTACAGCAAAGCAGGATATTCTGACAACATACTGAATTGAAAAAAAAAAACCTTTTGGAACCAAGTATCCTGAATTTCTGGCTCCTACGTACCTCTCCGTAAGTCGACTAGTACCCACACCTGAAAAGAATATGGTATAAAAAGCGGTCACTCCCGAAGCGAAGACCTCGTGACGAAAACGTGCACAAATACACAAAATATAACGTTTACGTGAGGTAATCAGGGAGATAAGGAATAAATGTGGGCGTTGCCGGGGGCGTGGCTTTTCAACAAATGACGCCGCCTTTAATCAGAATTACATTACGTACGTCACCTATATGCGATACTCATTGAGAGAGCGCAAATATTGTGAAAAAGGCGGGGCGTTTCATTTTATAAAAAAAAGTTCGAAATTTTTCGAACATTAATAAATGAAATATTAGAAAAAGGAGGGGGAACAGGAGAAAATAGCAGAAAATGAGAAGGAAATAATTCGTTTAGTTATTCATTCGTTCACCCACTTATTTAATCAATTATTCATCTATTTATTTGATTATTAACATGGCTTTCTTCTATAAGTTTCTTATACTGAAATCATGTGAATTACATCCCTCTTAACCATGCGCTATATTAAACACGATAAGGCCGTTTTTTTTAAAAAGGGGCGTAGCCATAGCTCGAACATCATTGGTTAACATTACTTGTGACGTAATGATGATGAAACAAGTAGATTTCGTAGATTAAGTTCATTTCAACTTTAATATTGCTAGACAATTTCAATGTGATTTCACGGAAAATATGAAGCGAAAAGAAAAAAATCTCACTATGGCTATGCGTCTGAAGGGGCGTGACCACTGCTCGAATGCCATTGGTCGCCAGTTGTGACAACATCGTGACAAAACGAGCGGGTTTGCTCATTTAGTTCGTTTGACGCGAGCCATCAATACAATTATGCATGCAAAGCGATATAAACAGGAAAAATCCCAACATAGCTTTATTTTCAGAGTGGGCGTGACCCTTGCTCGCAAGTCATTGGTGGACAGCTGCGTTCGCAAAAAAAGCATGACAAAACATGTTCATTTATGTCACACAGTGTACCTCTACTGTATTTTCCCATAACAGCTCACTATGGACTCACGAAACATGATGAAAATATCCAATGTAAGAACGTGTTAATGTTCCAAGTGTCCCATAAGTCTCGCACGATCAGCAATCACGATCCCGTCACGTCATTACATCATTTCCCCCCATCAAAATACCACCGAGTCGCTAATGACACCGCAGTCTTACAGTCTGGTCATGTTTACACTTCGCGTCACTTTAATCCTCGCATGTCTAGCCAGTGGAATTTCCGTGTTTTTCAAGGATCATTCCTATCCGGAAACAAAACAAAGAACACCAACCACGCTGATAGTAGCACAGAACTAGACAGATTCGAAGAGAAAAACAAGTTGCGCAAAGGAGAATTTGAAGGTAGGGGCTGCTTCGGGTAATTGTCCCGAACGTGGAAGTGTTGTGGCGCTAAAATACTGTCCTTACGAGATCAAAGATCAAAATAGTTTTGCATAATTGTGGAAATAATTGAACGCAGAAGGAGGAACATGAGTGAGACGGAAATTTTGAGGAGGTGAGGAGACTAACATCAACTTCATTGGTGAGCAATAGTTATGAAAAGAGTTGTAAACGTCGTCTTTGTTCAATCGATATATCGATTGAATCAAAAAAGAGCACCAGATTGTTGAATTATTGATTGATTAAAGAAATTTGAATTCAGAAAGAAAACCCAGCTGCTTCTAGGCTGACAAGAATACAGTAACAGCAAATTTGTTAATGTGACAATTTTTATCAAAGGACCTTATCCCATACGTTATTCTAATACGATGGGGACCAGTTCTCGTTGACCACGTTTTCTACAAAAATGACTTTTACTAGACCATTTTCAGTATTATAGTGGAGAGATCCATTATTCTGAGGAGATTATGAAACTTAACCAGGAATTATTTTGCCTATATAGTAGGAGGGTAAGGCAATGGGGAGCAGATCTCGTCGACAAGGGGACCAGTTCTCGTCGTCCAAGTTTTTTCTTGCAAAAATGACCGATATAAGACGGAATTCAGTAATAAGATGAAGAGATTCAGAATTCTAAGAACTCTAGCAGGATTAGCCATGAAGTATTGTGCCTATATGGTAGGAGGAGTGAGGCGATGGGGACCAGTTCTCGTCGACAAGGTGACCAGTTCTCGTCGGCCACGTCTTTTTTCACAAAGAAATGACCGGTACAAGACCAATTTCAGCATTACGGTAGTGAGATTTACCATTAAGAGGAGATTATGAAGCTTAATCAAGGAATATTCTGCCTTTGTGATAGAAGGGCAAGGTAGTGGGACAAGTTCTCGTCGACCAATTTTTCTATTAAAAAATAACTTTTGCGAGACAAATTTCAGTATCATGATAGCATGGTTCAGAATTCTAAAGACTCTAATAGGACTAATCACGGAGTGTTGTGCCCATATGATTGGAGGAGTGAGGCTATGGGGACCAGTTTTCGTCGATGACGCTCTCAATGCGAGCGACCTCTACACGACTTTTTGAAGCATTATTGCCGAATTAAATTCTTAAGCATAATGAAATGCTCAGGGTTACTTGCTATGTGTAGAAACGGCCTTAAAACTCGAAAATTGCATCGATACAATAGGGCATGGCAGCGGAG
Organism: Ancylostoma ceylanicum; assembly: GCA_000688135.1. NCBI lineage: Eukaryota > Metazoa > Nematoda > Chromadorea > Rhabditida > Ancylostomatidae > Ancylostoma > Ancylostoma ceylanicum. The sequence continues at coordinate 94,964 of JARK01001705.1, forward strand.
ACCAGTTCTCGCATGTTAGGCTCTCGACGTGAATGGCTTTTCAAGGCAATTTTCAGCGATATTACTACTGTCAGAACAGTTTCTGGAGCATTCTAAAAGGTGCCAATATCGGGTGGGCTACTTTATCGTGGCCTTAGTGGGGACCAGTTCTCGTGCACCACATTACCCGTGCTAGCAAATATTACCAGGCAGGTTTCAGCCGTGCAGTAATGGCAATCAGATTTTAAGAGAGTAAAAAAGGCTTTACCGTGGAGTATTGTACCCATACGGTGGAGGGAGGGGTGGTACAGCAGTGGGGACCAGTTCTCGTTGACCAAATTCTCAGTGCAGACATTTGAAGACTATTTGAAAACGAATTTTCAGCTGCTCACTTGCGAGATTACGTCATAGAACAGCAAAATATAATGGAATATGATTCACCGGAGACGTTTTGATATGAATCACCAGCAGGCACATCGTCCGGCAGATTTCAAGACCTTTGCCGTTAAAACTGGAGCAACTCGTCCAAAAAAACTGGGAAAACGCTCATCATGGCGATGCGCTTGTTTGTCAGCAAACGCTGTTATAGCTCCCATGTGAGGAGATTTCGCATATTCTATGGAAAAACCCCCGGCAATAACCGCTTGCACTCCATAAGCTGTGCCCTGTGAAGAACTTTAAGTACACCCTAAGCGCCATTGTGTTCGTCTCCGAGATGATTCAGAGTGGTCGCCCACGCGATGCATGGGTTACAGCGAGAACATGGGACTGGTGGAACTTATGGAGGGGATCTAGGAATACCTGGATGTGATTCATAGGTCGTATGGGCGGGATTTGGGGATCATATGAAAGCAGGAGGTTTAGTGGTAAAGTCGACTATGTTATTGGCTACAAATTATCGGCTTCATGACTATCCAGGGTATGTTTACCCCCAAGCAACTTCTAAGCTGCCCACTTCGAGAGGATTAGTGACATATTTGACCCAAAAACTCCTAGAAACGGATGCGTACATTTTATTTGGATCATTTTACATCATAAAAATCATCTTGTAGGATTCCATATGGAATTCCATCAGAATCAGGGAACATTTTGGGAAATATAGACATCGTGGCTTCAATTTCACAACGTATGCCTATAAAAATTTGCCTTGAAAGCCACTCGCATCAAAAATATGACGAGCGAGAACTGGTCCCCATTGCCTTATCCTCCAACCATGTGGACAAAATAATCTGCGATTTAGCTTCTTACTGTCAGTACTACTTAGAATTCTGAATCCTACTTCTATAATACTGAATTAGTCTTGTAATGGAGATTTTTGTGGAAAACATGGCCGACGAGAACTGGTCCCTGGAATTTGGCAGGAAACCAAGGGATCATGGACAAGTTTCCACAACTCTATAAAAGCGGATAGTTGAGCAGGATTTGAAAAATACGTGTTTAACACATTCGCGACAGCGTGCTCAACCGGTTGACATGCATGGTGCGAAGCGTGAGAGCGCGTGCTCAACCGGTTGAGCACAAATGCGTGCTTAGGGGACCGCCCGTGCCCCATGCGGTCGCGAATATGTTTATGAAAATTTTTTCTATAATAATGTGGCGTGAGATACTGAATAGTTCCAGAAATCCAACATGAAAGGAAAGGCAGAGAGAGAGGAAAGGAAAAAAAGAAAGAAAATGCCTCAAATAAGAGGATATAGCTAAAAAATAGCCCCCATCCTTAGAGGGCATCACTATGACATTGTAAGAGTCTGTTTATCTTCACGTTTTCCAGTTATAGCGCCACAGTAACCAATTACCGTAGCATGTATCTGGATTGCCACGTGGATTTTATCTGCGGCTGCAAAAATAAGCCTAGAGGGTATAGAGCTCTCAGCCGGGTGGTGTCGAATAGCAGAGTGGCAGATTCACCCAGATATATGTACATACAAACAGTATTATATGACTAGCGCTGGTGCGGAATCCCATCAGTGGTGGGCGGGGACGGGGACTAGGTGAGGCATCAAATAATGCCGGAGTGGGAGAGGCAAAATATTATTGGATGTTATTAGGTGATTTGTTTTCACTATGGGCATTGCGCTTGTGTATGTCATATCGAAACCCTCCGTGGTAGTAGTCGTAGTAGTATTAGTAATAGTAGCCAGGTGAGCTGCAGCGATGCCGCCAAGCTGTTAGGCCCATAGGCCCGTCACAGGCCACGTGACTCCACCCAACCTAGAATCACGGCAGTGCCTGATGGCCGGTTGGGTACGCAATGAAATCATCGCACCACCGCAACCGTCGCCAGGAAGGAAGTGCATCCGGATGAGCTCCGAGTGCTCAATCAAGTCTCCGGCACTTCTTTAGCTCACCTCATTAGACATGGAGTGGAAGAGAACTCTTGGAGAACTTCTGAGACACTAGGGGAGAAGGCACTGTGATCCTGGGTGTCTTGAAGGCAATAAAAATAAATAAAGGCAATTTTTAACCCCAAGGGTGAAGGTATAAAACCTTAGGGGAAATGCCAACTATGGCTATATGCAAACTATACTAAGTTCCTATTCCCAGCTATATTGAGTTTTTTGATTTCTGTGATGGACGGATTTCGGTTTTGTGGATCATGGTTATGGATTATACCAAACGTAGGACCAACTCAAGTTAGTTCTCTTTCTTCTACTTTATTTACTGGGCCTCCCCTTCCCTTACTGATGAGAACAGGGGGGGGGGGGCTCACTTCAATGTTTGTTTCCGTCTAAGGGTAATAAAGCGTAACGGAACCAATCCATTTTTTTCTGTTTGTTTTTCGTTATGCCTCTATCTTTCTTGTTTATTTATGGCTAGAACTTCACAACAACACAAGGCAGGATAACCCTACCCTTGCCCCCCAACCTCTCAAAGGTCCCGATACCCTCGAACAGCCTACTTCCCTTTACTATGGACTAAACCAGGAAGCATTTACCTAGCAGCCCAGTCTCGTACCTGGGCTGTTAGGTTTAATTACTCAAGTGTGAGACTGCACTAGAAAAGATTAGACGCCGCCTTTTCCTCGATGAAGGACGAGGGGCATCGACAGACGTATGACAGAGCAGGCTAGTTCTTTATCTAGGTTTCATTCATGGAGACCTTCCCCCACTACCGGTGAGCTCCGGAACACGCCTTGCTCTTTTTCTGTCCACTGGTAGGTAAGAAATGAGATCAGGTAGGTAAACGGGTAGGTAAGGTTATTACCAGTAAATGTTAGAAATGGTGGAGAAAAACTACATATTGTGTCTGCTCAATGATAGAAAAACATGTAAACAAGTATGTAAGCAAATGACAACAAAGGTACGAGAGATAATGATAGCAATACAAAAATTGGACACTTGAAACACATATTACAATGCAATAGTTCCAGGAAATTCCAAAATTTTCCCAGGAAATTATTTTTCCTGACGGCAGGGACCCTTTCGTTTCAGCTCCATTCCATAAGCAAGCATTTTTTGGCAAAAGAAAAAAACCTAAATGAGAGTTACCCTTGCTCTTCCTGGAAAAATTTACGCCATGAACGGCAAAATTGTCCAGAAGATGAAATATCGCAGAAAATGTGGGAAAATTCGCGAAATCCCACTGAAAAAATTACACAAAACCAATCCATTTTTACCGCTAGGAGGAACCAAGGGTAATCTCAGCCCAAGCCATAGATGACCTTTCCTTCAATGTAATACATATACAATATAGTAGCTCCAGGGAATTCCACCATTTCTCCGCGAAATTCTTTTTTCTGGTTTTCCGGGAACATTGTGGAATTTTCTGGACCGAGGTGCGAGGCTCGAAAATCGACCAGTTTCGTGGAAATTTTTCAGTGAAATTGCCAGTTTTCTCAGAGTTTCTCATGCGGTGTTTCATTTTCTGGAAATATGTATCCTGTAGGAAAAGTAAGATTTCATTCAAAACTATTTTTGCTACCTATTCGTCACCATTTCATCGCTGTTTCTGGATTTATCTGGCCATAGCCCACAAATATTGCCGCTTAGTCAAATTTCTGATCGAAAATGAACAATAAAATGATAAAGATAGAGCAGACTGGAGCAAAAAAAGAAGAAGAAAAGTTTAAACGCTGAATGCTGAAGGATTTACGACGTAGACACGGTTGGACTCCATACTGATCTAGGAAAAATATGGAAAAATGAGAAAATCATCCAATATAATCGGGAAAAATCCACGGAATTGGTAAAGTTGAGTCCAGATGAGGGAGCAAGGAGGAGATTCAGTGCCAGATCAGTGAAATAACAGCGGAAACTCGCGAGCGGCGACGGCGACGACTGCGTGATCCGTCATCCAGGGCGGCTCGGCGGCGGCGCTCCGCAGCC
>JARK01001705.1:100380-118697 GCA_000688135.1 Ancylostoma ceylanicum
TGAGGGAGGGGGGGGAGGGGTGGGAGTTATAGTGTAACTAAGGATTTTCACAGACAAGTGGGACTACCCAGCACCTGGGTAGAATTCCGCTATCTAAAATGGAGAAAATTCCCTGACTTCTGGGACAGGCATTAATGAGTGACCTCTTATCGAATCCGAACCTAGTTCCCGAGGCAGAATGAGGTAAGGAAAAAAATGAGATGAATTTTTGAAAAATAAAAAAATAAAATTGAAATGAAATACATAATACAGTGCGTGCCGATGGCGGCGACCCACCGACAGCCTCGCCAAGGACGCCGCGCAACCGCGCCGCTCGCACCGGAATCGTTGTCGTCAGCCACTAGACTGCTACTTATTTCTAGGCGCTTTTCTTCCCAATTTGGTGATTTCATTTTTTTCATGTTTCACAGCTAGAAGTAGCAGCAAACGACATCGGTTCCGGCGCGCGCGGCGCGGTTGAGCGGCGTGCTTGTCAAGGCCGTGAGTGAATCACTACCATCGATGCTCACTGTAACCCTAAATTGAAGACAAGCCTCTGAAGGCCATAGGATAGGTAAGGAACCTACCATGGGTATTTTTCTTTTTCTTTTTTTTTTGTTTTTAGAATTTTTATGGGAATTAGTTTCCACGACCAGAATTATTTGACCACTTAACCTTCCTATTCTTGAACATTAATGGCCAAAAGTTCCACTTAAAGACAAAGACCAAGGCTGTTCTCTGAAGGACGGGCCTATCGGGGCTTCTAGGCCTGACAGCCTAACCAGGAACAAGGGCCCATCTACTCACAAGCTCCATTTAAGCAGAACCCAACCTGAAAGCTTCCCAGAATTCGCTGGGTACAACCCGCTTGAGGAAGGAAACACTACCCTCGCGCCGTCCACAAAACGACATGATTTCCGGAACCCTCGGAGGGCTGAAATGCGGCTGGCATGCACTTGTCAACTACGTTAACCTCTACCGGCCCGCGTCCGCCCTGCGGACCTGAGATGACCTTGTCCATTGGCAACCACTGAGCCTATTCATCTGTTCGGGACCGCCAATTTCCTGCGCACACGGGTGGTATTCGGAAAGAGAAACGTTGCACTTTTCGGGCAAAAGCGCGTCGAGACGTCTCGCATCGTGCAACTTCGTTTATAGCGCGCGTGGCGTAATGGAGACAACATAAAACGAATCGGACGAGTAATGAGCTTAGCCACGCCTCGTGTGGCGATCCAACATCTCGGCGCGTGTATTATGTTGATCTTGCACGTCTCAAAGATCGTATTTATCTCGGGTCCTGGTGCCAGGTTGTTTGCCTACCGAGCTGTCAAAATATTATGGCATGGAATTTCCAGGAAATCCATTTCCTGCGCAGTTTTCGGGGGAAAATGGCAAGTTTCCAAGTATTCCTAGATCTAATCAATCCCAGAAACTAGGATGCTTCTGTGGAGCAAATGAGACGCACATTTGGCCTGACGAGGAGACCAAAGTTCAAAGATCATTTTGTGGATTGTGAGTCCAGCTTAATGTCTCCTGCTGGGAGAAAATCCTTGTCCATATCCCCTAAAGGTTCTCACTTCACGTCCCTGCCCTAGAAGTTGCCTTTGAAAACTTTAAATGGTTAGGTGAATCGGATAAATCTTTTTTCTTAATATTATATTTATCCATTCTCGGACGGGGAAGGACATGTCCCGCTCCTGGCCGTGGATGCATCATTGAGATTATCCAGGGTAAAGATGTCAATGCCCGTGTTAACGACGGGTAAATCTGTGTGGTAATACGTTCATGTACCTCGGGTAATTCCAATGATGCATGTGGCCTTTGAATAACCATCCAAATATGTAGGCACAGTTCTAGGACTTATAAATTTCGAATATGTTTCCAGATGGATTGATAAGGTGGGAATAAATAGTCGGAAATGGCAACTCGGAAAATTGGCACGGAAAATTGGTAGACAGCTTGGTTTAACTTCATTTTTTTTATTTAAAAAAATTATAGATCCGTGGTGGTGCGCAGCCCAATTAAGGCTGTCTACTGGCCTCACCTGGCTCTTGTGAAATCGTCCTAATATACAATATTATGTTATATATGTACATTGAGTAACTATGGCAGTGCGTTTTTTGCGGACTCGGAAAGCACGCTGCGCGACCGCGCCGCTTGCGCCAGAATCCTGGCCCGCGCCTGCAAACTACAGGATTTTCTTGATAGTTTATCTGTTTATTTATTTGTTCATTTATTTATTTATTTATTCATCAAATGCATAGTTAGTTAGTTCACGCTTACATAAAATTTGGTGATAAACCATCAAGTAAATCATTATTGGCCACTAAGACGACAATTCAAGCGCGTGCGTGCGCGGTCGCGTTGCGGGCTTGCAAAAAAAAACGCACCGCCCTGTATACAAAATAGTCAATCATTAAAATATTGTCTAAAAAATTCCGCAATAAAAAGAATTCATATGTTTTTTCTACGATTTCACATAAAGTTTCCTTTTTTTTATTTTCTTATTTCTGTGAAGTGGTAGCCATTTTACTATACTCGTAGGATTTTTTCTGGAATTCCTTGCGATTACTCGCTCTCCTTCTCTCTCCGTCTCCATATATCTCTCGCTCTTTCCCCATTCTCCTCTTTCTCGCTCTCGTTCTCTCACTTCCATTTTCTCTTGTTCCTTCAACAGATTTTTCATTTGTGCACCGAGGGATTTCTAGATTTTTTCTCTGGATTTTTCTTGAATTTCCTCATCTATGGAAATGACCATTATCCCATGAGGACAACCAATAACCGATAGATTTTTGGCCTCTCAGCGCTCTTCTCCACCTACAAAGCCCACGGACAAAAACAACGTTTCCATACATGGGTTAACGATATAATAATGCTAAACAACAATCGAAAAATCAATAAACCAGGAAATGCTTCCACGGATGTGTATGGGGACTCGTGCACGAATGCACGACGCGAGGATAGCGTGAGATAATCAACACGTTTTTGCTGATGGAGCAAGGACACTCATTAAAAGCGTCCATAGAGTAGTAGCTGTGAGTAATTACTCAGTAGTAGTAGATACATATGCGGACGACTAGACGGTTTCCTAGGAAAATCACCAATAGGGGCTCTATTTGCGGTCAAGCTCTTGTCTGAGCGTCTGTACAGATAAAAATAAATGGGAAAAGCGAAGCCTGAGACCATTGTCAAAGGAAAAAATCAATAAGACATCTACATGAATACATAGGAAATCTCCAGAGAAAAAGACGGTGAGCAAAAATAATTAAAAGCAAAAAAAGGAAAAGAGTGAAAATATTACCAAAAATAAAAATATTTTCAAAAAAAGCAAAAATGTAGTCAAAATGTCTAACAAGTATGTATATCACATTGTGAACCTTAAACATCCGGGAACTGAATGCTTCGCTGAGATTACCCAGGGTAATGTGTTAACGCCATCCCACTTTACAAATCCTTGACACGGGGTCAACAATTTACCCTGGGTAATCTCAACGACGTACCATGATCTATGAAGTTTGAGGTCCACAATGTGATATATTGCTAGGTATTTTTTCATATTCTCGCTTTAATGTTCTTTTATTTTTATTTTTACCCCGGGTAAACGTTTTGGCGCACGTGTCCAGGGTGGGTGACCCTAGGTGATGTTGACGCGCTTACCCTGGGTAATCTCAATAATGCATGTGGGCCCGGATTTCCACATTATTTTGAAGCTTGTAGCTAGGAAAAACACTAGAAAAACACTAGGGAACCCCGCTTGGGTAAATAAACCGGCCATGGGAAGGAACCAAAGAACATTAACATCATCGTCATTCCGTTTTCTCTCCGGATAGAGTGTGGCATTGAAAGAAATGCAATTAGGTGGCTTAATTATCGAGACCTCAGAGATAGCTGAGGCCAATCCCTTGGCACAACAAGTGATCAAGAAACTCATCGCGAAAGGAAATGGAGTGTAAACACCAGAAATTTTCATCCGAAAAATCCTAGAATCCCGGGGATATTTGAATTCTGGCCTGGTGCAGTTGTGAAAAATGAATTTTCATAGAAAATCTTTAATGTGCGGCCCTAACCACGCCCCTACAGAACTCTAAAAGCCATTTGGAACAGGAAACAACCGGGAATCAACGAAATGGATGCCTATCTATGTGATGTATTCGCCTCGTAGGCTCATGCCGTTGTCAGGGTGATTGAAATCTCATAGACTCCTCATTGCCGACGGGCAGAAGCATGCACGCAAAATATGATGGCGCTTAGAAAAACTTCCATAAAAGGATCGGGAGGTCTGCAGTGGCGAAAACACGCTAACAGCGCGGCAGAAACTGCTGTAAAAATCCAAGAAATCCAGGAATTTCTGCTTACCTTCTATAAGTCCCCAAGCATGCCCTTATGAATAAAAATAATAATGAGGACGAAATTTCCCATTTCTCGATAGTTAAAGCACAGATTCTAGGCTTCCTTACCTGCGCCTGGATGCATCATTGAGATTACCCAGGGTAAACGTGTTGACGCCCGTGTTAACGATGGGTAAATTTGGGAGTGTTGACATGTTTACCCCGAGTAATCTCAATGATGCATGCGGCCCCTGAAGGCGTAACCACAGCTTTCTCAAATCAAAAATTTCTTTTCGACTGCGTAGTTTTACTTCTTTCTCATTGGTTAGGTTATAAAAATAAACAAATAAACAAACGAAAAACGTCACAGATCCCTGCCAATGTCTCATAACCACATAATCAGCTGACGTCAACTCTCAGATGACGTGAACTGAAGCCGTCGTTACCTGATTAGAATGCTAATGAAGGCAACGTTCCACGATGGCCTCATCTTCCGAAAAAAAAAGTGCTGGGAAAAGGTCTGATGAATAGTCATCCTTTCGCAAAACGACATTACTCGCTAACGGCGGAAGGAATAGAGGCTGCATAACATCAATAAGATTACCCAGGGTAAACGTGCTGAGCCAAAACAAATTCACCCATCGTTAATATGAGCGTTTACCCTGGGTAACCCCATTTATGCAGCCAAACCAAGGAAGGAAAGGATTGCAAAAAAAAGATAGAAGAAACATAAAAAGGGCTATACTTGGAAGAAACTTGGGTAGAGTTATAGAATAACGATGATAAAAGCAAGAAAGGAAAGAGAGTGACTGCAAGAAAGAAAAGAGGCTGTAGAGAAACAGTGCAAATATCATCAATGTGTGCCAAGATGTAGAAAAACCTGCTGTAAGGGTGCGTAAGTGGGAAAAAAACGGTAGAAAAAACGAAGGGCAAGAGCAAACTGCGAGGAAAAAAGTGGCCAACTGAGAAAACACGACGATTGCCAGAGAAATCCATGTTGAAAGTGCGTGAAAGTGAAAAAGAGAGTGATGAAAATGGAATTGAATCGAGTGGAAAAAAAAGAAGAAACGATCTTGTCAGGAATGTAGGAAAATGCAAAAAAGGAAGGAGGGAGTGGAAGGCGGATTCAATCGAGGAAGAAAGAGTAAAAAAAAAATAAGAAGAGAAGGATATGAAGCAGCTAATCAGATGACTAACTGACTGAACGTATGAATGAACGCATGAAACGAATGAATGAATGAATGAATGAATGAATGAATGAATGAATGAATGAATGAATGAATGAATGAATGAATGAAGACGAATGAATGAATGAATGAATGAATGAATGAATGAATGAATGAATGAATGAATGAATGAATGAATGAATGAATAATGAATGAATGAATGAATGAATGAATGAATGAATGAATGAATGAATGAGACGAATGAATGAATGAATGAATGAATGAATGAATGAATGAATGAATGAATGAATGAATGAATGAATGAATGAATGTGAATGAATGAATGCGTGAATGAATGAATGAATGAATGAATGAATGAATGAATGAATGAATGAATGAATGAATGAATGAATGAATGAATGAATGAATGAATGAATGAATGAATGAATGAATGAATGAATGAATGAATGAATGAATGTGAATGAATGAATGCGTGAATGAATGAATGAATGAATGAATGAATGAATGAATGAATGAATGAATGAATGAATGAATGAATGAATGAATGAATGAATGAATGAATGAATGAATGAATGAATGAATGAATGAATGAATGAATGAAAAATTAATTAACTAATTAATTAATTAATTAATTAATTAATTAATTAATTAATTAATTAATTAATGACATTCCTATGAGGTTTATAAGCAGATGAAGCACAGCAGGAAAATAGGATACGGAGTCATTCATCGGTTAAGTGAAAGAAAAGAGGAAAAGGAAATATGAGTGTCCAACAAAGTGTTAATAGAAGCAAACTGAGAAAAGATAGAGCCAGGAGAAGAGAAATAGAGAAAGTGGAAAGAGGATGAGATTGGAGAATCTAGAGAGGAAGGAGAGAGGGAAAGGAAGATGTAGAGAGGAAGAGAGAAAGAGAGAGAGAGAGAGAGAGAGAGAGAGAGAGAGAGAGAGGGAGGGACAGACAGAGACAGAGATAGGGAGAGAGAGAAAATATGTGGAAGAAATATGTGGAAGAGCCAGCAGAAAAAAAAACGAGACAATCTGTGAATTTTGTGTCAGTTGTACGTTTTCACGTTCGGAACGGATGGCAGAGTGTCAGTGAGGGAAACAAGGTAAACGATGGGCAATATCCCACACAAACACTTGAGTACTCGCGCGCTCCGTTGTTCGTCGTCAACGAGATGGGATGACTGCAGAGTAGTAGAGTTCCACACAAGAGCGGTCAGAGACGCAGAGGAAGATCATCATGTCTGAAGTAAAGATATATGCTAGAAGAGCTGGTTGTATACGTGGATTCGACGCTTCAACGGCATCAAAATAAAATGAAATCAGGCCCGCGTTGAGAATCACAATTACGCAGGGAGGTGTGCCACATTGTCAACAGACGGGATAGAGACGTAGAGGAGGTGAGAATTAGAGAAGAAGAGGTGTCAAGTGGCAAGAAAAAGAAAAGTACTGACGAGAGCGACCTAGATGGCTGAACTGAATAAAATCACTGGAAAAAGGAGGTATGAGGGGTATATCAGAATTGGCTTGCTGCCAGAACGGCAAAAGTACTCGTCAAAAGGTACTGTGAGCACTGCAGGGTTAATTTTCCTTACAGTTAAGCCTACAGTACCCCAAAGGCACCCGCTGCCGTTACAACCGCGGCGGCCTCTGTGTTCAGATGGAACCGGCACATAACACTGATGCCATTATGGCAATGTTGGCCGCGGCGAGGTGGAAACCATCGGCGGCCGGGCGGTCGCAGTGGGCGGAGTCCGATCAGCTGTATGTAGAGACGGTTATGAATCAGAACGAAAACGAACAAACAATGACTGCTATTGATTTTCGGCAAAAGCGGGAAGTCGAGAATGTTCTGGGAATTCTCTGGATACCTGCTCTACAACCAGATCTTTCCTACTACCGAGTAATTGGGAGGAAAAGGGATAAGGAGGAAAATCGGCAGGGTAATCATCCGAAAAAAAAAATGCAAAAAGAGTGTGGTGAAAAAAAACACAAAAAAGGCACTATAAATGGAGACTACTCAGGGACTGTATGCATCACTGTGATTACCCAGGGTAAACGTGATGGCGCCCGTGCCGACTATGGATAAACTTATTTGACGCCAACACGTTTACTCTGGGTAATCTCAATGATGCATACGGCCCCGAGATGTGCGTATCAACATCCCCAAATTTACCCGTGGGTAACATGGGCGTTATCAGGTTTACCTTGGGTAATTCATGCCCCAAGCTGACCCGGACTAAGCCTGGAGCTTAACTGGTAATTTTTTAATTTTCATCAGATCTAATTATGATATTTTTTATTTATTTTTGAAAACTAATACTATTGTTCTAACTACTATTCTATTTTTTGACATTAATGTTATAAATACTGAGATTACCCGGGGTAAACCTTATAGTGCACGGACCGACAATGGGCAAACTTTTGTAATGCCAACACGTTAACCCTGGGTAATGTCAGTGATGCACGCGGCCTAAGGGTAGCCGTATTAATACCCCCAACCCTACCGATGGTTGACACGGGCGTTAGCAAGTTTACCGTGGGTAATCTGTGACCTAGCAAACCTGTAGCCGCATGCATCATTGAGATTATCCAAGGTAAACGAGTTAACATCCCCAGATTTACTCATGATTGACGCGTACGTTAGCAGGTTTACCCTGGGTAATCTTTGTTCCAAGCCAACCCAGAGTAATCCTGGGTAAATCATGACCCGAGCAAATCTGGGGCCGCATGCATCATTGAGATTATCCGAAATAAACGAGTTATCACCTCTAATGGTTAGGAGGAGAGTTAGCAGATTTACCCTGAGTAACCTATGACCCAAGCCAGCCCAGAGTAACCTTGGATGATCCATGCCCCGAGTCCTAGGTAATCCATGACCCAAACCAACCCGAATAGGTAGTCCTTTGAGCAAAGTGCTCCGTATTTTTCTAATAAATTGTCTTGTACAATTGACTTTTAATAAATGAATTGAAAAGTAATTTTTCAAATTTAATCAAACCTAGTTATTTTTATTTATTTTTGAACATTAGCACTATTGTTCTAATTACTAGTAATAATATTATAAATATCACAGCCTAATTATATAGACGATGTCACTACCATTCTACGCAATTTCAATTGAATTACTCTATAAAATTCGATTGATTCGCTTGTTCACTTGTTCGCTATTTAATGCAATTTAATTACACCAATTTTCACCTATCTACTCCATTATTTTGTTGATTAAAAATCTCTTATAATCTATATTTTACTATTTTCTTCAGTGAGGGAATTTTTTTGAAAAATTCACTAAGAATTTACCGTTTCTAGTACTGCTCTTATGGCTTAGAAAAGCATGGGAGGATCGATCGCATGTGTGAGCTAAATTTCGGCGTCTCCTCGCATTGGTTAGTTTGTACCATAACCGATTACAGTAACCGATGTAGGCTTGCTTGGTTACGGTTTCACGAACCACAGCTTAGCACGTTCTAGTCGCACATTTCAAACGGGGCGGGACATACTTCTGTGATTGAGCCACTCAAACGACTGACCAATCACAAATAACTCACCCGCCCCATTTCGCTCCATCATAACCAGCGAGCTAAATTTAGTGATTTTTAACATAATTTCATTTTCCATTTCGTATTCACTCCAGAAATTATATCAGAATTTCCTTTTTTTCCTTTATTTGTTTAAAATTTTTGTCTTTCATATTCGTAATTTCAATTCGGCTTTTTCACATTCATATTCTTTCTAGGAAAATTTGCGGACCTCATACCAAGGAAAAGTAAATTAAGGAAAAAATGTTTTCCAAATTAAATTTTTCTGCGAATAATCGGACATGCAAGAATATCCGAAAGAGTTAGAAATATTTTTCTGACAAAATATTTGATTTCAATTCTGATTTCTGATTTTCTGAGGAAATTTGATTTTAATTGATTTTATTGATTAATTTGATTTTATTTTATTTATATTAGTATTAAGTATTTTAAACGTACTACACGCTTGGAATACTGCAGTAAAAAATGAATCATTGGTGAGTTTATCCACTAACACGGAAAAAAATCCAGGATTCATACAAAAAATTACCGTGACTCATGCAAACAGCCGAATCCACAATGAAAAACATCTATCCCAAAGGTTGCTGCTATTTTCGGTGAGTAAATAATCGAAAAAATAGACATATGATAATAGTTAGAACGGAAATCCTAACAATAAATCAATAAATCAATAAGACCTAAGCGAAGATTTTCCAGCAGAAAGTGTAAAATCGCCGCGAAAAAAAGTGCCATCTCACCAAAAGAGACGATTCCAATGCTCATGTGAATGTCACGTGCAAAATTGTAATTTATCTCAGTGCAAAATTGGATAGAAATGGAATTTTCAACATAAAAACGTAATCAGAGCAGGCTTCCAAGAAGAGGCTATGGAAAGGAGCGTGGCTTACGAGAAAAAGGTTGCGAAGGAGGAAAAAATGTCCAGAAAATCCGGAAAATCAAAATTTTTCCTCAAAAATACTCTAAGAACCATGGCTCCTTATAGATTAATGATCGCTAACCTTATTAACCTATTCTACCGCCTGTTCACCCGAAAACTCGTCCAATCTTCGCTCTGCCATTGTGTGACGAACCGCCACCGACTAACTCGATCAGATTTACGATGTTACACCGCGCGGGCCGACTGGCCACCAGTCGAGAACACTTAATTTGTGGCAATAAATGGACGAGTTCACGGAAAAACTGTCACAGCAGACACGGTGATGTCATAAGGATTAAGGCATAGTGCACTGCAATTAGCCTTTCCGAGGAAAGTGGGCGGGGCGTCGAGTTGACAGCCGAATGGACGGGTGAAATAGCATCAAAGAAAGATAAAAATAGATGACAATGGACGCTGACGTCATCAGGTCACGAGATGCCTGCCGTTTAGTGCCGTTCGAGAGTTTTCCAATGGCCGCCAGGTTATGTGGATGGGGGTGGAACCGGTTCTTCACACGCCCCCATATGCTGCCACCATCACCACCACAATAACTTCACGAGCGGAAAGTAAAAGTCAACTGACGCGCGCGCGCATGCGCATTCACACGGACGAAAATACCACCATCACAGTAATGTAAACAAGTAAACAAACGGATCAATAACAGCTGAGGCAGGCAGGTAACCAGGAGAAAACCTTGGTGATCTCAGCGTTGCATCGAGAGCACTTACTCACATCCAACAACAACAGACGCAGTGGGCGTGGCCGCCAATGCCAAGGTGAAGATGATGCGAATCGGAGACGGCCAGAAAACAGCCGAAAACCCCGTGCAAAACCCGCGCGTCACGTGATCCACGCGCTTTTTCCCACCAATCAGCGTCCCGGCGGCGGCGCCTTTCGGCCAAATTTGGAAATTTCCCACCAAAAATTCGATGAAAACAAGATGAAATCGAAAAATGAAAATGCATTCGACTATGTGACAAATGGCCATCTATGTGCTAATTTGATTTGCCAGTGGGCGTGGCTTAACAACCAGTTAACCTGGTAAACTTGGACAAACCTGTTCAAGCGCTGCGGTTCCACTGGTGCATTGATAGGTTGGCGAAAAAGTATAACCACTTAGTTACTGGTCTCACATACTTATAATTAAATTAGTAATGCACCCTTTCAAGGGTATCGCCTCAACTGGGGAAAATATAAAAATTAAAATTGAAAAATAAAAAATATATTCTGCCAACAAGCAAATTCTCACCACAAGTAGATTCCTTCAGTACTAAAGGGCCCAAAAAATTGAAATGCAGTGGTACCCCAATATGGTTAAAATTAGGTATGGCGCGAAGGCTCATACCTGGTGACGGCGACGCAGCCAGGCGCCACGATTGGTCAATTCAGGCGACCGACCAATCGCAGAGCTCAGCCGCCCCGCCCTTTCCAGGTACAACGCTCCACGCTCAAAGTAGGCGTAGCCCTAGAGTCACGATAAGAAGGCGGAGTAAGCGCAGAAGGTACAACTCGTCCCATACTTGATTCAAAACACACAAAAGGCGGAGAGAGGATGGGAGGGGCGGAGCCTAGGATCAACCAATGACGATGACCGGGACTAGCCAATAAGAATCACGGGGTAATAAACGGACGAACACCTCACCAAGGGATTACGTGTCTTGAGGTTTCTTGTAGAGGATCAAGTAGGGTAAAAGGTGTAGTTAGGCCACGCCCACAAAACGTTGTTTTTATTCTCATTTTGATGCATATAATCTTAAGATTACTCCAGAAATTGCACTCCAGTGTCACTAACCAATCAAAGGGAATGCAAACTCCGCCCATAAAAGATCACTAAGAGTGGGTAGCGCATTGGCTTCCAATGAGAAGGGAGGATGCAGGTAGGCCACGCCCACAACAAACTCCCCTAATCTCCGTTTTTTACTCTCTACTCAAGTGGAATGTAGCCTATGCTCCGCCCAAAAATTATTGCCAGGATTGAATACTATTACTGGAACTGATGTAAACACTAATCTTTTATGACGAAAAATTCTCTGAACATAACAAGGACATAAAAGCCGCAAAGAACAATCAACAACTCCATAAATGGAGTATTAGCTTTACGGAACAGCCCGGTACGGACGTAAAAATCCCATAAACTATTGGCCACACCCACAATGGAATGGCTCTGTGGAGCTATATGGGCTCGAGTTCTTAGTTATGGGACTTGGTCAGGTATAGAAATCAAATAAGGGCGAAAAACATAAGGATTCATGATTTTAATGTCACGCCCCATTTGAGATAATAATCATGAATGGGTAGGGCCACGTTCATGAGAAAAAAAATTGCGGATATTTCTGAGGAAAACATCTGGTTTTAGAATGCTACGAAGATCTTTTATTGGATTTGTTGCATTATTGGCTAAAGTGGGCGGAGCCTCTATTGTGCGATTGGCCAGTTCACACCGAGCACCAATCATGCGGCATCGGTACCCTCTCACCGTGCAACGGTCCTGATTGCTTGAAAGCTTGCAGAGAAAGGCAGTGAAAGTAAGCCACGCCCATATCAGACCAAGAGGGGAGGGCGAAATCCTGCAGCCATTGTTCGTTCCACTGTACCTAGGGCAGTCATTCAATGAGCACTGTGGAATTATAGACTTTGGCCGCAAGTGCACAATAAACGCCTAAAAGGTCCCTTATTCACTTTGCCGCAAAGGCGCCATTACTGGACTGAAACTGGTAAAGTAAATTGTACTTTAAGTGGGTAAACAAATGCAAATCTCGTCCGAAATGCGTATGAAATTGCAGCGGACATAGAAAAAACCGCCGCTGTAGAATAATCCTCGTCGAGAATGGAAACTAAGTGGGTGGCCGTTTCTTACCCGGATGGGGGCGGGACCTGGCAAAAAGTGGGCGTTTCTCTGATGCCACGTAAAAGTGCATAGTTAGTCACGCTTCCGAGGAAAAGGAGAAACTTGGAGCCACGTGCATGCTTGAGATTACCCATGGTAAACGGGTTAATCTCAAAATAACTTGTCCATGATTAAAATAGTTCGATACTTTCACCCTGGGTAATCTCAATAATGCATCCATAACCTGAGGTGAATAGCTGGAAAGTTCTGGAAGCAGAT
The DNA here is from genome assembly GCA_000688135.1 of Ancylostoma ceylanicum. NCBI lineage: Eukaryota > Metazoa > Nematoda > Chromadorea > Rhabditida > Ancylostomatidae > Ancylostoma > Ancylostoma ceylanicum. Next base: position 113,443 of record JARK01001705.1, read on the forward strand.
GGTCTGAAATCAGAGCTGTGCCATGTTGACACTTTCACCCTGGGTAATTTCAATGATGCATCCATAACCTGGGGGAACAGCCGGAAAGTTCTGGAAAAAGATGTTCTGAAGTCAGAGCTGTACCAGGTTGATGCTTTCACCGTGGGTAATCTCAATGATGCATCCATAGCCCGAGGAGAATAGCCGGAAAGTTCTGGAAACAGATGGTTCGAGGTCAGAGCTGTACCAGGTCGACACTTTCACCCTGGGTAATCCCAATGATGCATCCGTAGACTGAGTAGAATAGCTGAAAGGTTCTGGAAGCAGATGGACTGAAGTCAGAGCTGTACCAGGTTGATACTTTTACCCCGGGTAATCTCAATGATGCACCCATAGCCTGAGGAGAATAGCCGGAAAGTTCTGGAAACAGATGGTTCGAGGTCAGAGCTGTACCAGGTCGACACTTTCACCCTGGGTAATCCCAATGATGCATGCTGAAAGGTTCTGGAAGCAGATGGTCTGAAGTCAGAGCTGAGCCGTGTTGACACTTTTACCCTGGGTAATCTCAATGATGCATTCATAGACTGAGTAGAATGGCTGAAAGGTTCTGGAAGCAGATGGACTGAAGTCAGCGCTGTGCCAGGTTGAACTTTTACCCTGGGTAATCTCAATGATGCATCCATAACCTGAGGAGAATAGCTGAAAAGTTCTGGAAACGGATGGTCTGAAGTCAGAGCTGAACCATGTTGACACTTTCACCCTGGGTAACCTCAATGATGCATCCATAGACTGAGTAGAATAGCTGAAAGGTTCTGGAAGCAGATGGACTGAAGTCAGAGCTGTACCAGGTCGATACTTTTACCCTGGGTAATCTCAGTGATGCATCCATAACCTAAGGAGAATAGCCGGAAAGTTCTTATGGTCTGAAGTCAGAGCTGTGCCAGGTTGATACTTTTACCCTGGGTAATCTCAATGATGCACCCACAACCTGAGGAGAATAGCCGGAAAGTTATGGAAACAGATGGTCTGAGGTCAGAGCTGTGCCAGGTTGATACTATTACCCTGGGTAACCTAAATGATGCATCCATAGCCTGAGGAGAATAGGTGGAAAGTTCTGGAAGCAGATGGTCTGAAGTCAGAGCTGTGGGTTATTAATGTAACGAATTAACGGATTAACGAAATTCCGAATTTTTGCAACGCACAGCCCTGATTGGGACAGCACCGCCCCTGCAACGTCCCAAAGGTCCCAGTGGTGACATAAAGACGAAATTCCGAGAGAATACGCCTGCAACGACGAAATTTGCCGTTAAAAACATCATTAACGGTTACGGTCACGCAACATTTTCCAGCAACGACGCTACAAATAACAAAATTCCGGTTCTGAGCTCAACGTTGGAGCGGTTTTTCGCGCCTTCAAGATGCCTTTCACATTCAGCTGCTTTTTCCGCGGTGAAAATTCGTCATGGATAGGTGGAATTTCATTTGCTGGCCAAAGTACGTAAATTTGCGGACTTTTACCCAGGTTGGTGGAACCAAGGTTATCATTCGGTTAGGGTAATGGTAAACAAAGAATGCTGCAAAACGAACACAACCATTCTCAATGTAAAGTGATATGAAGAACGATGGAATGCGGTAAAAAAAAGAGAGAAAGACAACTAGCCAAAGCTCCACCCATCGATGGTCTTTGCGAAAGCGGACATCTGCCATAAAACCCCCAACAACTATCAAAGATACTCCACCACGGATGCCAACTCGTTAGTTACCAAGCAACCGTGGGCAGAAAAAAGAGGAACTTCCGCAATTACACAATTAAACACGAACGTATCCGCACCGGAAGTGGTTGTGGACCGACGCCAGCGCGACAAGTGTTACGTAACAGTTGTCCGTGGCCGAGGAATGTGTCTGAATGTAATTTTCACCAAGAGCACAGCTAGGCCGGGCAGATAACATTGGGAATTGATTTTTAAAAAGCATTTTTCTCAAACCCTACTCCCAACCCAGCAGGATTCCTAGACAGTGGACAACTGCCACAAGGAGGGGCGGAGCTCCAACGAGAGCAAAGTTCTCGACGCTTTTTCGAGAAAAATTAACAACTAAATGGCATGCAAGGTATGGAAAATTGTGTCATTCCATGCCATTTTTTTCAGGAGTATAGGTTAACAGTGAAATAATTCCATAAATCATGAGGAACACCAAATCCTACCGTAATCCACACCATCTACCGTAATCCCAGATTTTTACAAACTCACGCACTCATAAGCCAGTTAGCTTAGTGTTTTGCTTGAAACGCATGAGTCTAGTGCAATTTCACCTCCTGTCACTAACCAAACATGAAAAAAACGAGTGCGTAATACGGTAGCCTGTGGGTTCCCAGCTCTAAAAGCTTTTGGGTAATCTTGTTAGGCCAAACCATGGAAAACCAAGAAAAAATACTAACTGTAAATGAATTTGTCACAATCTTATGAACTTCTCAAAGAAAAATATCAAATTCTGTTATTCAAAAATTGAATTATTGTTGACATTGCTTATTTGACAGTTAAATCTGAAAATTCAGGCGACATTGCTGTGGCATAAATGCGGGTTCAGCGTGTCACGCGCGCCGCATAAAAAATCAATATGTAAAAATCAACAAACCAAAGTGCTCCTCATAACTCATAGATTTCATACAAAATCCACGTATATTTGATATTTTTCTCAAAATATGAGTGATTTTTATCACATGAAATGTCTATTCCGCCCCATTTCCTTTTGGCCACGCCCACTCTGTTGTCATTGGTCCGCACTTGCCTACGATTACGTGCACAAAGAATGGTGAGGACACACTTTCAGATTTGCAGCACAACTCGTCCAGGCCGTCCGAATGACGCCGATACTCAGCGCCTCAAAATATTAGTACAAATACTCGTCCAATACACTGACGAGTTGAAGGCGTGCTCCATGGCCAAGACCTGCCCCAATACCAATCATACACATCGATAAAGGGTTGTCCAGGGAGTCGTTACCTATGCATATCTTGCAGATTTCGTGGAGCTTTGAGTCGATTATCACGGATCGAACATAGAGCTTTTGCTCGTAAGTCGCGCTCTATCGCCAAGATGTGCTCCAAAGCCAACAACAGAACCGCAGATTATTGACAGTGAAGATTTCATGTAAATTCTCTGTGGACGCGTTTGACAAGTCAATATTCCTCATCTAACATGTTATAGCATGTGATATACAATCTTCCACGTCTAACATGTTATAGCATGTAATATACCATGTAGAATACCCGTGAAATCTCTACAGACTGTGCTCCACGGCTAAGATCTGCTACAGCGCCAAATACGAGCTCAGGAGCTGGGCGGGGGCACTTTTGAAGCGCTTTTTGTGTGGAACAGTGCCTTTTTGTAACAATTGCAGCAGGGAATTTCTTTATCGGCGAAAGAAGTGGGCAGAGGACGTTGTAAGAATTTTATCGGCCACGTGCTGGCGCGCGGCCAACGCAGCCGCCCGGCCGATCCTCGGCCTGAGGCCTGCGTGATCCTCGATCTAGCCGAGCCAAGGATCGCCGACGACAATTACTAGGTAGCAGACTGAATAAAACATTAGCACTACACTAGGCATTGTCAGCTCAAATGTCACGTGAGCTTAGCTGACAATCCAGAATCCAATTTGTCAGAAGAGCACTTTTAAACTGCAAGCAGGGCTACCATAACGCAAATCAGAAACGCATGCGAATGCTCGGAGTAGCTGAAAAAAGTGACAAATACGGCTGACACAGGGTGGTATGGGGCCTTCCAGCGGTGGTGTGTTTTTATCCCCGCGGGACCCGCATCCAATATACCACCTTGACGAATCCCTTTCTATAAACTTTCGCCTGCAAACCGCAGCTGAATGCACTTGCACTTTGAAGCCGTCTGAAACACAAGCAACTCGCAAACTAATCCTACTGAGATGGCGAAAATCTCGGGGAGAGCTCAGGAGGATGCGCTGCGACGCCGCTGGAGTTGTTTATTTAACATAAAAAATATTGGGGTATCCAAATACAACCCCGACAACCCCCCCCCGGGTATTGGATAAAGTTTAATGACATAGGTCCACGTTTGTATTTGAACTTTGGCTTTTTTTTTGTCCTCACCCTCTGTTCAATTTCGTTTCGATTGTCGACGTCTATTACGGTACTATACGGTACTTACTACGGTAAGTTACCAATAAATATCTCACAATAACCTATTCCTTTGAGAACCAAGTTTACCCTTTTAGAGTTTGTAGCAGCATAACGTTTCCAGGCAGACTTTCCCACAAAATTTCCATTTCTACTTTCTCCAGTAAATTTACCCAAAACCTTGCAAGGAGATTGTTAGGAAGAGGATTCAGAAGACAGAGAGAGAGAGAGATAGAGAGAGAGAGAGATCCTTGAATGGAGCGGAAATAGAGCTGAAAACCGTCCCTATGTACCTTTAGAGGTACAGGCTGGAGCATAAATACTGTCCCACTATAGAAAAGGGCACAGAAAAAGTATGAAAGCGCATCTGCGAACGCTCTCCACAGGAAATGTTTACTAGATAGTCTGCAGAGCGAAATTCTAATAATAAGCAAAATATTCATACGCACGAGTCTTAGGCCACTGGTCCTCGGCTACGCCTATCGCGATTGGCTCAGTGGAATTGACCAATGAGAGATGAGTACCACCTTGACTTCGCAGTTCCTTACTTCCGGGTGACAGGTATCAAAACAAGCAACAGAACTCGAAAATCGCAAGGAAAAAGCGTGCTCATGTACCTGAAATAGTGCACTGAATAGGACCAAAATAAAAAGGAGCAACAAAACACAATTACGAAGAACACGCTCGAATTGACGTGATTTTGCACAATTAGAAGAAAGGAAAAAAGCAGCTCAAGAATCGTGCCTTTATAACTATGCGAACAGCTTAGTATGGAATAAAGACTAGGAAAGAGTTGAATTCACCCGGAAATTGGAGAAATGTTCGTGAAAATTTCCAGGAAGAAATGGAGCACTTGATGAAAAGAGGGTAGCTTGAAAAATCGTCCGCCTTCTTCTATAATAACTATACCATCTATACCTTTCTACATCTATTTCTATAACTTTTTCTATTCTATATGTACCTTTCTTTTTTTCTATACCTTTTTCTATACCTTTTCTATATCTCTGTATTTTCTCACAAAAAGTCTCATTGAAACAATAGAAATGGAAGAAAATAGATGTCGAATGATCACGCATTAGTGTGAGCAACATCAGCAATAAAATGGAGACTGAAAGTGGGGGGGGGGGGGGGG
>JARK01001705.1:124493-137820 GCA_000688135.1 Ancylostoma ceylanicum
GGGGGGGGGCCTGCGTCCGCCACTGGTATTAACTGAAATCGAGAAAAACTGCCAAGTTCGAGCAGATTTCGCTTATTTTACATGTATTTGTCTTGAAAATAAATTCTCGAAACGAATACACGTAAAATAAGCTGAATCTGCTTGAATTTTTCCACCTGAGAAGGAGTAAGGCGGCCAGCAATGATATTTTAGCCAACAATTACTTTATAGTAATTACTTGAAAGTTATGGGGGTAGCGCAAGACAAAGAAAGTTCCGCTTCACTTTCTTATGTAGTTTAATTGCTTTCCCATGCTCACAGCTTTAATTATTCCCTGAAACTATCTACGTCAGCCCTTGTGCAGAATCCCTGATGTTCCTAATTACCCTAGCGCTTGCATAATTCACAAGATACGTGATTGCCGCCGAGGATCAAAAAATAAGGGACCATAGGTCCTCTGAGGAGGTAAGCCAAGCAGACGACGCTCAAGCCATGCGACCGACCAGGCATTTCGTCTACAATTTCAAACCACGACGACCTTTGCACAAAAATTCCGTCGTCGCGGGTACACATGCGGGCGCGCGTGGAGCATCCGCCCTCGGCTGAAATATGAGATCCATACGAGCGCTCTGTACACCCCGCTAGCACACGGGATTCTAAGCCTAAGCGCCGATGAGAAAAAAAAAACGAAAAAAAGAGCTTAACTTAAAAGGAAAAAAATCAGCTGGCGAGCGCCCGGAGCTCCGGACACCGAAAGTGCACAAGTGGACTATGTAAGGAGACGCATCGTCGGGAAAAAAACACCAGAATATTCAATTACTCCAACATGTGGCTATGTGTCTGCACATTGTGTGGACGCGAATAACAACATCATAAAATTGTCAAACCTTCCGAGAGGTCCGCGGTTAGCAGTGGCGGACGCAGCCCCCCCCCCTCTCCCCCGATCGCTTAAATTTCAAAATTGTCTATTTCAAATAATTGTCTATTTACACTTGTTCCTAGTTTCATTAAATATCTATTATTATAACTAGTACTTTTATTAATTTTATTTCCTGACCCTGTCATCAAAACGGAGGGGACCCTAATTTTTTCTCACGCCCCATCCCCACCCCCCGTCCAATTTCTTCGCCCGTCACTGGCGATTACTGGTCCGTAATTGCGGACAAACCATGTTTTTTTTTTTCATTTTGCCTAGAGTTTTCAAATTATACGCTGCAAAATTGTTGAAATAAATCTGGTAATTTTCAGCTTATTGATTTTTTAATATTTTAAATATTAATTTCCGCTACTAATATAAACTCGCACTCTTCTCACAGCCATTTGATGTCGGCATGACATTAGGTACGCTGCTCGGCTGTGATTGGCCGATCCATGCGTGCGTCGCGGCTGCAACCTTCAAAGGTGCGAGCGCTACGCGCAAATGGACATATTTTCTATGCTCAGGTGAGACAGATCAATGCTACCGGAGCCTACGAACTGCCTGGATTTCAGAAACATATACATGTGGCGCGGTCGCGGCGCGTCGTACGTGTTTACTGCCCCTTGCAGTAGATAACATCACTTAGCTTGAACTGTCTTGACATGTCAGATTATCTAGAGTCTGTCTTGGATGATCATTAATTAACGTTAACATACATTAACTTAGTGAATATAGATGAACCAAAACATCAGACAAGTCAAGACATGTCAAAATAGCCTGGGACAGACTACAATATCGATCGATAGGGAATTTGCAACTTGCACTTCTGACGCTACCTTCACAGTTTTTTCCAGAACCCAACAATTCCTTTTCTGCCATCCATTCTGCCATTAAATAGTATGAATTAATCAACGTTTATGGTCGGCACATCACGTTTTGTAATTTTTTTCCATTTCAATTAATTGGCCGTGGGCGGGGCTTCTTTGCATCAGACAGCAATAAAAGTATAGACGTCATCGACCTGCACGCTTACTTTCCAAGTCGCTAATTGCTGTGGTCAGCTATCGCAGCGAAGAAAAAACCCGCACTTGAGCCAAGAATCTAAGGATAAGCCTCCTGATAGATGGGGAGGCGGTCAAGACGTACGCCGCAACGCGACCGCACCGCACGCGTACGCTTCTTAAATCCAGGTTGCTTCTTCCATTTCGACGCATTGAATGACATCGGTGGTCATTTTCCTACAGTTCGCCGGCTCCGTCAGCATTCATTCGTCCCACCTGAGCCCAGAAAACTCGCCCATTCCTTCCTCGCGGTGCTCGTACCTTTGAATGCTGCAACCGCGACGCGATAAATCGACCAATCACAGCGCAGCAGCGTAACTCTTATCACGCAGCCTTGTGGATGGGGTTCATAAAACGTTGACCATGCAAACCAACGATAATCATGGTGATTCATTAACCTACAGACTAGGTAACCATCGAAGCGCAGGATGTGAAACTTGGGGTTGTATCATAAAAATTACCCATGGTAAACGTGTTGACCCCGTGTCAATGTGGGTAAATTTGCGTGGTGTTAGCACGTTTACCTTAGGTAATCTCAATGAAGCATGCGACCTTTGGTCTGCTGACCCGGTTTTGCTTGGATATGAGTTCATGAATTCTAGGCCTGGAGTCGGATGCATCATTGAGGTTACCCAGGGTAAACGTGTTAATGCCCCTGTTAACGATGACTGAGTTTGAGGGGGTGTCACGACTTTTACCCTTTATAATATCGGTGATGCATGCGGCCCCACATACTTACCTATCCTTAACAAGGGACTCGACAGGTTTACCCTGGGTAATCTCAACAATACATCCAGTCCCTGAGCAATTGAAGGGCTTCAAAGTGAGAGGATCACACCGAAGCACATTTATCAGACTCAGAACCCGCAGTGAACCCCCCCCCCTTCCCCGCTTCAACGCTACCTCGTGACCACGGGACAAAAATGCATATCACGCGCCAGATTGTCTGCCAGAAAAACGTCTTCATCGCACATATAGGTGTGCCGGTTTCACGGTATTAGTCACATGGTTGGCAGGGATTAGCGAGCGAAGGCAGCCATGAATCACGGATTTCTAAACAGCGCATTTTTTCCGGGAGAATATGGGTAAACAAAGGGAAAAGCAGCAGGTTTAGTGGTTCTGTAGCTATGAGCAATTATGTCTTTACACAGGCAATAAGTTTAGGAAACCGAAGATCAATGGGTAAGTTAGCTTGAATACCAATTCAAATAATAAAATTTATAATTTTATGAGCGAGCAATTTCTGAGGACGAAAAAAAGCCAGTGATGACTGGTCATCTCGGAAGGGCAATGCCGACCAATGATGATCGAACCGGTTTATAATACTTTCCGCCCATCTGCACATCTCCACGTGATTGACAAACTTTGTAATCGAGAAAAGAGAAGATTTTAGGAGAAGAGCAAACATCGGGAAATTGTCGCAGTGAAATGAAGAAAACACATGAAGAAAGCACGAAAATGGATGAATAACATGGCAAGTAGAGGGAAAGACAGACACAGAACGGATAAAGAGACAGAAAGGTCAACAGGAAGAGAGAAGCAGACAGAGACAGAGAAATGAAAGGGCAGACCAAGAGAAACGAAAACAGAAACAGACAGACAAACAGACAGAAGACAAAGCGACAGAATCAAAGGAGGTCGAAGAAATCAGACAAACAGACAGACAATCAGTCAGCTTGGACAGTCAGGCAAATGGACAAAGGGGCAGATAGTCAGACGGGCGGGTATTGTGCAGAGGCAAACGGATAGACAGACAAACAAACAGACAAATAGACAGACAGAACACATACAAGTAGGCAGACATGACGAGACGCGTTAGTACAGGATAGAACATGATAGCAGTACCGTATGCACGAGTGGCTAGGCAGGGGGGACGTAGGAAAAAAGTGGCAACTCCGCCACTTTGACGACCCGGATGGGAAAACAAAAACAGTAAAAAATATTGATTTTTCTAATGAATAGTTAGTAATAAACATCAAAAAATAACAATAAAAATAAACAGTTGAGAAAATAACAAAAGAAAAATGTTTATTTTATGAAGTAATTTCAAAAATTCGGAGGCCCATTCTCGGGGGTGCGCCTTCCTTGATAGATGGACAGAACAGACAGAACAGACATACAGACAGACAAACAGACAGACAGACAGACAGACAGACAGACAGACAGACAGATAGACAGACAGACAGACGGACAGCCAAACATGACGGGACGAGATAGGACAGGAGAGTGCAGGACAGTGTCGGCCAGTACAGGATACTAGACATGGTAAACAGGATAGACATGGTAGACACGGTAAACAAGAAAGACAAGGAAAGGGGTTCAGATAGACATGACAGGACATGACAGTACGGGGCAGGACAGCCAGAGAAACAGACGCACAAACAGACAAACTGACAGACAGAAAAAGAAAAAGGGAGAGAGGACGACAAAAATGGAGTTAGACAGACAGACAAACAAACAGACAGATGGACACGACAGGATAGCACATTGTAATACATGATAGTACAAGATACGATGGACGGGATTCACAGGATAGACAAGCCAGAGAGAACAGACAGAGGTGACAGCACAGGACTGGACAGACAGACAGAAAGACAGACAGGCAAGTAGACAAGCAGGCAAACCGACAGACAGACGGACAAGCAGATGAAAAGGACATTCAGAAGATATCTGACTCGGCCGCGATAAATCGAGTCCACTTTTCGAATGAATCGACTTTCGGATGGCTTGAGTGCACAAACATTCAGAAATTATTCTCGAGTCACTCGATAGGAAGTCTGACGAAGGGACAAACAGACAAACGGACAGACAGGCCATGTGATAACTCTTGAACTAGAACTATTCATGCAAAAAGTCATAGGAACTGACAATCGAAACGAAAACGCACAAGAGGTTTCCAGAAAGACAGACATCCAGCTAGATAGATTGACGGACAAAGCTTGTCAAGTGCAAAAAAGGAACTTTTCAAAACTGCGTTAAAGTTAAATTTATTAAAATCTTGTTAGTGTGTTGAGTTTTCAATTCATGCATATTGATAGACTGGCAACCAGAATGAATGATACGTGGATTAAAGAAACGGTTGAAGATAAAAGGGCGTGGAAATATCAATCGATGCTGTGTTATCATTAAACATAAAAAGGAACTTTTTCCCGGGCGCGAAGGAAGAGAATAATTTCGTAAAGTGACGGAGAGATGACGGATGGAAGGATAGAGAAATAAAACTTTATATAGAGAAATAGACAAGCAGAAATTAATAGACAAGCGCACTAACAAACTAAAGACTAAGAAATAGAATCTCAGATAATGATGATGAAAAGGTGGTAAAAAGAGTTTTACTAGAGCCTAGATCAGGAAAGAGAAAAGCCCATTAGGACCCATAATGGAAATCTCTATCCAGCCAACTGCTGCCATCGTACTGCGATGCTCCCGTAGCTCTACAATGGCTCTTTAACGAGGAAAGCAGAATTGCCCGAAATGTATCACTGATTCACAATGGACTGTGAAAATACACAGAAACAATAAATACCTAAAAAAATATAGTATCAATCAATACGCATTGGGGGTGGGCGGAGAAAGTGGGCAGGAGAGAGGCGTGGGAAAAAGCGAGGTTTTCAACGCTTTAGGAACCCAGCCAGGGAGTGAAATTAGCAGAAAATAAAGAATTAAAAGTTAACTAACCAATGCTTATTGTTTGAAAAGTATTGATAAAAATAAACAATTGAAAATAAACTACTACAATTGCAAAAATTCGGCAACCCGTTCTCGAGGGGACGCACCCCTCCCCATCACACCCCCCCCCCCTGCGCCCGCCACTGATACGCATATTTCACTTTGCGCACTTTTTCACATTCATTAAACCTATGATCAACAAACCATTGAATTTTGCTGACTCTTTCCGCTTTAGTCGATAATGGATGACGCAGTGAACCTGACATGTAAAAATCCATAAAACGTTCCCTTCAGGCTGGGGCGTGGCGTATCCACGAAGGAGCCAATCAGCGCAGCCCAACACAAATTAGCCAATAGTAGCTATTGCAATGAATCAACCGAAAAATGAAAAAAAAACTAGGACAAGTCTAAAGACTCGGCTGCGCAACAATTCTTGCAAAAAACTTCTTCTTTTCAGTAGGTACTTGAACGCTGAAATCTCCAGATCACGTGGGCGTGGCCAAGCTACAGATACAACACAACGGCTCCATTCACAATAAAACTATTCAGGACAAAATTGATGAGGTTAAATTCACGCCTGGAATTTATACTTTTCCTCTAGCACCGAATGTGCAACTATTTGAAGGTCCAAATTTTTGAATTTGAGGTAATGCTGGGTATTTTAGGCAGCAAAATAAAGTAGAAAACGACTGGAATGCCCGGATTCACGAACAATGCTATTGTGCTTCCGGAATATTCTTCCCACAGAGGTAGAGGAGGTGTGAAGAAAACATAGAACAAGGAACTGGTTTCCCAGCAAGTGATAAACAACGTGAGAGCATGCAGCGAATGCTGTGTTGTTGCGTCGATGTTATTGTGCTGGACGAGTTGTCTCGGCTGGAGCAGAAAATATAACAATAATGAGATCACATCAGATAAAGCTAGATTCCCACATAGACAGGGGGTTTCTACAGCTAATCACGCGTAAGTGGTGTTTTTGGCCCAGTTGTGGGCGTGGCTTATTCGGAAAAAATGAGCTGAGCCCCGCAACGGACACGGATCGCTGGCTGTCTGGACGAAAATGACGGGCGGCTTAGCGACCCGGGCTTTTTTCAAGGAAAACAGGCAGAGACGTTAAAATTGCGTGTTTCCAGGCGCAATGTACACTGCCAAAACTAGTTTCAGCCAGCTTTTTCACGGGAACTTTCCCTGGGATTTTCCCAACTTGGCATATTGATTTCACCAGTGCGGTGGACGAATGCGGTGGCAACTTAATGAGGAGAATTTTCTGGTTGCTCCTGGATAATTTGCTGAATTGGGCTAACAAGGGGAGAGGAATGACAGAGTGCAGCGGCAGACATTTTGGCTCAGCTGCACGTTCATGCACAACTTCTTCTTCAGGTCTTGACTCTTTGGAATTTATAACTGCCGGCCCATTCGCACGCAACGTTGCGAAGAAGGATGATAGAAGGCACGACTTTGGATCCCATGCGGGTTTTCCCCAACTAGGAATCTGTGGAATCAGTGCATGGCGTAAAAAATTGATTTTCATAGATCGTAAACCGTTACTACCCAAAACTCATAAATCGTAGATCGTAACTAAGGGTTCAAGTGCGCTATTCCCTTCCTGTCGTTATTTAGGATTTTGTTACGAAATTTAGGTAATTTATCGCATATCGTAAATCGTAAAAAAGGTGCAAAAAATGGCCGTAAACCGTTAATCGTAATTTCCCAGATCCCTGTTACTCACTAGCTAATAAAGAATGCGTCTCAATTTTTTTTCATCGTACCAAACCAGATAAGCTTCGAATCACGGATTGATGGCACGCCTCAAATAAAGATGACACCAGTTGTCCACGCGCACGCGCTCCACCACCTGTTTGAACAGGTTCAAACCGGAAAGTAGCAAGATGGGACGGAAATGAGTGGTGATATCAATGAAATTTGTGGATGCGCAGACACTCAGAGTACCGCATTGAATGTGGGGCCCCCTGTGGGCTCACAAAGTTGCAGAAAAGGCGGTGAATTTTTGCGGAGAGGGTCATTCAAGCTCAAGAACCTTTGACTGATCATATTCATTAGTAGCGCTTTAAATTTAGAATGTGCTAGAAAATTTTTCGAAATGATTTCATAGAATGTACAAACGTTTTGTACTCGCTTACTCACTTTTCTCTTTTTTTTCGAAACACATGTTATATTATTTAAATACAGCATTTACGCTTGAATTTCTGAAACTCCCGCAGTGTGCTTCCTACTACCGCAGAACCCCGTATTTTTCAACATTGCCCCCCTCCTGCCCCCTTGGCGGACGCAGAAAGTGGGCGGGAAGGGGGGGGGGGCGTGGGGAGAAATTGGGGTCTCTGCCGTTTCGGGAACCCGGACAGGAAATGAAATTAATAAAAATTTCAACTATAATAGATGGTAATTAGTGAAAATTATTTTAAAAATAATAAGATGAATAAACAATTGAGAATATGCTTATAAAAAGTTCTTTTTTTGGTAAAGCAATTGCAAAAATTCAGCGACTCATTCTCGGGGGGTCGTGTCCCCTATTTTCCTACTCCCAGCCCCTCTCCCCGTCACCGACCAGTAATGAATAGGCTGGGATTTTCGGATAATTTTTAAACACTTTGAGCTCGCTATAAATCAAACGTACTACTATGAGGAGTGAAATTATTCGGCTACTCAGAAACTCCAGCCCCCTTCAAACCAGCCTTAAAAATTCAAATCTTTAATCGAGTAGTCGAATATGCAGTGCAAAATCATGAATAAGGTCGAAGCTAGAGCTCAGCATTGATATTTGTACAGAAGAGCAACCGCAAGCATTGAGGAGAGGAAGTGCACAAATGAAGGGAAAAGAAACAGCAGAGGGATGGCTTCTGGTGGATATCGCGAAAAATTAGTGGATTTAGACTCAATTTGTGACATTTCTTCAAAGAGTTCATATATAGGAAGAGTAGTCGAAAGATGACTTCCCCACAGCATGTGGGCGTGGTCTAGCTGCAAATGCAGTGGCTGCACAATGAAAGTTTTTTAAGAAACTATGCGAAAGTCCTGAAATTCAGACATCCTGAAATTAACCAAGCCGTACGAAGTGCTCAATTACCTTACTACTATTATGCGTGTGCCCTCGCCCAACTAAAAAAAAAATCAGCGTACATCCAAGGGTTAAATCGTTTTTTTATAATGACAGAGCCGGTACAGGGCTTCGTTCGTTGGGATTAAATAATTCAAAAAAAGCAAATGATGGTTCAAAAAACCAAAATTAAGGCAGGTTGAAGGTATGTTGCAAGCGGTTGATTGAATTTCCTTCTAAGCCCGTAAATCCGGTAGAGAGACATGTCTCGAATCTGGCAGCATTACCTCAAGAGCAAAGAGAAGGGGCGGAGCTTACCCAACCTCTTGAAATTGAGGGTTTTCGTGCCTTTTTAGTCTTCCTTAAAATAATTTAGCGCAACGATGATAGAGCAACATTCTGTGTGAAGAATTTACAGCCCTTGTCAAAAAGATTTACGGATGGCGCGTGCGGTTCCACAGCGTTGCGGTTGCAGCATCGCGGCGGGACCTACTCGATCCTCTCAACAAGAGCGTGCACGCCCAGCATCCCTCATCCAAGTCCCGCCGCGATTCTGCAGTCACTGAATACGCCTACATATCTTTCTATATCTGTATATATAAAAATGAATGTTTGTATGTATGTGTGTGTATGTGTGTGTATGTATGTTCCGAATAGAAATCGCGGAGAGTTAACCAATCGGGACCAAACTTTGCACGCATATACAACTCGGGCCGGCGGGGGTTTTAGGCTACCTTAGGTTATCGATTGATTATCGATTTATCGATTTTATTGATTTTTCACAATTTTCGCCCGAGGATCGGTGAAGACATGTCTACTGGGGTTATCGAATACGATGAGCACGAATATGTCAACCGTTTTGCGCCAAGTATTGATTTATCGATTTTATTGATTTTTCGCAATTTTTGCCCACAGGTCGGTGAGGACATGTCTACTGGGGTTATCGAATACGCTGAGTACGAATATGACAACCGTTTTGCGTCAATTATTGATTTATCGACTTTATTGATTTTTCGCAGTTTTTTCCCACGGGTCGGTGAGGACATGTCTACTGGGGTTATCGAATACGCTGAGCACGAATATGACAACCGTTTTGCACCAATTTGATTAATTTTTTATACCGGTTATTTTGTTTCAGTGCGGGGGTGACGAAAGGACTACCGAGAATACTCAACATGATGATCATCGAAATGTTCGTGGGCAGTTCGAGTGAATGCATTAGTATCAATAACTATCCGCATCAGTGTGAAAAGCCGGGGGTAGAGAACTCCCGAGCGAAGTCGGGTATACCGTCTAGTGTTACATAAATTTAAACAATGTTAACGTTAATTTTGTATGAACCCAAACACGGGTCACTAAATAGACATTAACGACCTATTTCCACGCCTCAGAGGTATTTTCTCTTGGGATTAATCTATGAAACTTATAGATCTCTCACAAACTCTACACGTTCAAAAATCGGACAGGACAGACAATTGAAAATTGAAAACACGTTCAGAAAAACAAATTCGAAAAGCACTTCACGGATAGACACAAGCAGAGCTGAGCAAAATCCAGGCTCCTTCAGACGAGCTTCTCCTCATCCTTGAAGTATACCCTCAAGGGACGGCATGCAAAAGTACGAGTTGCACCGCTAAAGTGGAAGTCGCAGCAGCGTCCTTGCAAATACGACTGCTGGCTGATTAGAAAATAATGGTGAAAGTGAGGTTAGTGAGTCGAGGAGTGTCATATGAGTTGAGGACATGCACGAGGGACATTAATAGCCTGAGGGCAAAGGACAATTGAGTTATTAGGGTGTTAAGTTGGAAATGCGCGCTGAAGTTTCGACGTCGTTATGAACGTGTTGCCAAATATTTTCTGTCAAACTTTTGATATCATCTGAAAGAGCAAATCATGGAGAATTTTTTCGCATGTGGATTGTCGAACATCCTTTCATTGTTTATTTTTTAGAGCAATTTATAAGGAGACCGACCAAAATTTCAGAATTTCCGTTCGAGGGTTTTATGTAGTAAAAGAGTGTAAGACTGAAGCTGAGCACCACCGCAGAGCATATAAAGAATAAAGAGAATTTTTGCCGTACTACAGAACTGAATCCATGCGAGAATGGGTCACTCGGAAATGGCCCCGAACTTGGGTAACTGAACCGGAATTGTGACTGAAAATCGATTCCTCGACTGCCCTGTTCTTCAGATCTGGAATCGGGAACCGCACTTAGGACCGCCTAATAGCCCAGACTTTGCGCTTCCAGATGACCACTTACTTGCGTCGTTTAAGCCTTACATGGAAGAGAAAAATTCCAAAACTGTGACGAAACTAAACTTTGGGTGTGTCGCTACTTCAGGTCACGGCGCTGCGACATTCCACAGTAGAGCGCTCATAATTTTTGTGGAAGATGTACTAATTCTGCATTAAACTCAAACTGAGGTGTTGAAGCTTTGTTTTAAAAAAATAATTTGTTCAATGCAAAAACGCGCATTTCCAACTTAACACCCTAATAGTTGAAGGTACCATATTTGGGAAAATGTACTTGTATAGGGTTTTTTGGCAAGAAAGATTATGTAAAACCATAATTATGAAACTTCAGAAGTTCAAATATGCCCAGTGCCCATAAAAATTAAATAAAAAATTATAGTTGGAGCCAAATAGAGCCTAAATTTTAGCAAGTCTCGCCGATGACTCCGTCTCGAGGTTAGATGACGAGGTGACTTACCCATAACTTTTTACCCACTTTCAGGATCGTTTAAAATATTTAGTGGGCACGCAAGCAAAACATTTAGCCTTCACCAGGGCCCAAAAAACGAAAGCGGCGATGGAAAATGTGAATTCAAAGATGAATTTTGTGCAAAATGTGAGCAAATGAATTTTAAGTGTGAAAAAGGTGCATTTTACACAAGCAAGCCGAGCAAAGCACTATAAGGGTAATACGTGGGAGCGAATGAAAACCAATAATTTGGTAGACCCAAATATTGACTTAGAACCCGATCCAGAAATTTTGGATATTTGAAATCGAAAAATCCCTTTGCCCCCCCCCCCTCACTATTCCTTAGAGGTTGTATTGCTCCTTCTTCGTCAAAAACACGAATGTCAGTCAATACTCTCATAATGATGTGGATTAGATATAATCCACATCATTATGAGAGTATTGACTGAATAAAAATCGAATAAATTCAATTAATTCGAATAACAATCCAAAGGTAAAAAATCGGACAATTCAAAACACAAAGCCTCTCAGTCCTTACTTTCGTTCACACAAAGATGTGGGACTCTCTCTCTCTTTCCTGAACATCTCAATTAATCGACTAATCTAAAATCGAATATTCGAATATCGAATGTATCTGGTACATTATTCGATCAACACACTAATCATTACATACTAGGGAGAATGCTGTAACTTGTTCGGGAGCTTTCACAAACCCCGCTATAGATGGCTTCAAACCGTAGGGTAACAGTAATACAGTGCTAGACAATTTCTCATGGGAAAACGAAACGAAACATTTGATAAGAAACGAAATACAGTCCTTCCAAAAAATACTTGCTTCCCGCTACACTGCGCGTCGACTGAGCCACGTCGCAGCACGTACGATGATGCACAGGAGGCACGACGCGGCTTGGCAGACGGGCGGTGGATGTCGGAGGCAAGTATTTTTTGGAACGACTGTAGATCCACCCAAGGTAGTGCAAATACTGGCACCAACAGGCGATCGATGAGAATGATTCGCCTTCACCGCCATCGACTCGATCAGCTTGTGGAGGTCAAAATTATAATGGGTCAGAGCGAACTAGGCGGTCAAAAGTACGATGTACTCATGATTTCAGGACTCGTCTCCATTACATTTGTCCACTAGAAAAACTTAAAGGATATTCATCCTTCCCCACCGGGCTTAATTCACCCCGCTATCCAATGAAATTTGTCCAACCACAGGTTCACTCCTTGGCGCAGGTGCGGTGTGGTGACAAGAGACAGCATCGTTCGATAATGCAGCTGATAGTGGATCACCATCAAATGGAAATCATGCGGATAAAGATATCCCGCAATGGGTATTTCCATCCACAGATAAGTTCTATCGGATTGCAGAATATCCTAGCCATTCGCTAGAGCGTGTTTATCCAGGTGGCCAAAATATATTGGATAAGGAGCCAGATTCCACCTCTATTTCCATCCGTCCCATCATATGAAGAAGCATAGTCCCAGAAGACGCATCTTTGACGCAGACCAAACGCAGGTGTGACGCATGCGTTCGCTAGCTCCCGGCCAAAGCGTTATTTTCAATCATGGCGTGCCGAAAGTGGGCGTAAGGGGGGGGGGAATTGGGGCCTCCGCCGTTTTCGGGACCCGGATGGAAAATAAAAATAAAATATTAATCATAATATTAAATGATCGATTATATTTATTGAAAAAGTAATAACAATAGAATCAAACAATTAAAAGTTTACTAATACAAAGTTTGTGTTTATTCCGTATGGTACAGGAGACTCACCTCGGAGGGGTTATCGCGTTGCAGATACGCGCGCGAGCGGAGCCGCTTTGCAGTTACGAGCGTAGCCTTTGCACTGGGTCCGCAATTGCACCAATGGTCACTCCTCTATGAATTCCCTGTGATTGCCAAAATTCGGCGACTTGTTCTTCTCCGGGGGGGGGGGGGG
>JARK01001705.1:145273-166009 GCA_000688135.1 Ancylostoma ceylanicum
GGGGGGGGGGGGGGGGGGCGCACCCGCACCCAAGGAAATGGGTCGCCGAATGTTCGAAATTACCTTACAAAATAAATAAAAACTTTGTCTTAGTATTTTTAATTGTTCGCTTTTATTACTTTTAAAATAATTTTCACTAACTATGTCACATCATAATTAATATTTTAATAATTTTATTCTCCATCCGGATCCCCAAAACAGCGGAGACCCCAATTTTTTCCCATGCCCAGCCCCCTCCCACTCACCTTCTACTTCCGCTACTGTTAATGATATCTATCGATTTTTGGGCGGGGCATTGCTGAGGTCGCTGCCGAACGATCCGCAGGAGGTAATCGATACGTATAAAAATCGATGCTGTCTGAGTGACCGCGACTCAGAGTGCTATACTTCGCGTGGAGTGTGCCCGCAGCCTGAAAGGTCCACGTTATCTTCATCAACATTAGGCGAGGATAAGGGTATCCAGGGTAAAATAGCCTAGAATGTGGTCATACGGTTTTACAAATAAGAATAGGATATATATTTCCGTAATTCAGTGAAAAATTGTATAACCATCCGAACAGGGGGTGGTTCATTGTGATTCTGAGGACCGGGTGGTCCTTTGCAGGCAAAACTGTAAGCAGGCTCGTTCCATGTCTCCCCATCCATTTTTACCATTCCTCTCGTACAGTCAAAAAGTAATAGCCACACCATATGCAGTATATAAACTGTAGCCTACAGTACCACGAAAATGGCACTAAACCTAAGAATTGGGAGCAAATTAGGTTAAATGACACTGCACTTTGATCTACGGCGGAAAAACCAGTTATGCACGCTAATTGATATAAATAATTCATGTGCAGAGTCTCTCTGATGGCCTCTTGGCTAACTGACTGCTGCCATGTTGTGGAAATGAGCACAGCCAACATGCATATAAGCCACTGACCATAAATTTCCAGCACAAGGAGGAAAAAAGATTTGCTCCGCCCACTTGGCCAGAATAAAGTGGCGGCTTGTCGTCTCTCAAACCGCTTTCTTGTCCAGGATTAATCGCTGCTGCATCCACCAACAAGGAATAAATATACAGCCTGGGAGACCACTGACATATCTATCACTGCTGGGAGATGTAGATAACTCAAGAATATTTCTAGTATAAGAGAAGCAGAGAGGCAGAGAAACGGTAGGCGGGGTTATTGATTAATGGCCGGACATTTTGGTCAAAAGTTTGATAGACCTTTGGTGAAATATGTCCATGCTAACGTGCTAACTACCCCAAAATTTTACTTCCTTCTTCTCCGAAGGAGCCATAAATGGTAAACGGCCACATAACCGATGAGTACAACGACAGCTTACTACGAAATTTATGGCAGTTGTCCGTCGCAGTCATGGGACTAGTTTTTCATGAGACGTTAGGAGCACCAAGCTTACTTATGGTTAATGGCTTAATGAATGTAAATGAGAGCAGACGCTAACAGTAATTTCAAATGTGAGAAATGTACTAGAGTTCTGTGTGCTCTCATTCAATGCCATAAATGTAATTTAAATTATTTTAGCTTATTTCGTGAGATCATATTTATAGAATTTTCGATGGCCTATTTATTTATTTATTTATTTATTTATTTATTTATTTATTTATTTATTTACTTATTTACTTATTTTGAGGCATATGTCCGCAAAAATGCTCTAGAACAATGAAGTTCCGGAACATTCGCTCACAATCATAACAAAAAATTGCCTTAATGATCAAAAAAACAAGGACCAAATAGTTTAACCGCAATTTTTCGCAAAATTTTCCCATCAGCTGCCTGCTAAGGGGCGTGGCTATGCCGCCTTGTGATTGGTCAACTGTTACTCGTCGAAGAGTTTTTCCTTTTCCCATGAACTGCAGTAAAGCACTATCTGCTATTTTTTTTTTTGTAAAAAAGCGATCACATAAGCCACGCCCCATTTCTCCTACTAGAAAGATGTTCATGGTTAGGAAAAGTGAGAGGAATCAAATAAGGATATAGCGGGTCTTCAGGAAAAAAGATATTACGCCACCATGAAATGCAAAAAATATCAGGAGTAGAGGAAATGAGATAGAGAAAAATATGAAAACCTCCTATCAATGAACTCCACATTGAGGTTTTCGGACAACTGACACAAATGGTGTTTCAGAACCACGAAAAACATGGTCCACATGGGCAAATATGCAGCAAACTGACATTACAGTAACATCACCGAATGATGTATCACCTCAGCTAATAGATCAGGAAAGCCATGGAGAATAAAAAAAAATCATAGACATGAATCTTAAGACATGAAATCCTCTGCAAACCCTTGCTTTGAAATCGATTTTTGCCCATCTTCGATCACTCGACGGCTTCCTAACAAATTCCGTTTAAATATATAGATTCAATATTATTCGTGGTGTGGAAAGATATATTATTCAAAGAAGAAAAAAATTATAAAGGAATGTAATCCTATTTCCCCGTTTCGTTCCCTAATCCATGTACGAGTAAATACGTTAAGTAAGAAGTAAAATAGTTAAGAGTAAATAGGTTAACTTGACTTTTTTCGCTTCTCGATTAGCTCTTTGTCATTATGCTCTGTGACTATATAGCACACTATATAATCATTTGTGCAGATAAAATTTTAAAAAAATAAAACCTCGATCATAAATTGGTTTTGGTGTCCCTTAGCCACATTTTTCTGGAAGAATAAGTACCAAACATTCATTATCAGAATACTAAAGGGGTATTTATTCATTTATTCAAATGAATAAAGGATTAGAATACATCGATATTTGAGAACTGCCACGAAACACTCCAGGATTAGAATTCACACGCAACACTGGACGTCGGAAAGAGCCCAGACATATCATGAGTAATAGGGGGCGCACGCTAATACAGCACGTCGTGGGTTGAAGAGAGTTTTAAGCTCGGCCATTAGAGCCAGAGAAGCGTGACGGGGCGAGCAAAACAAGAGCCGATCCCCCCCCCCTCCCATATGGAATACCCCGACGAGGTACTCACGAATTCCGCTTCGATAAACGAGCCTCGCGGTCTAGTAAAATGGAGGGGAGGCAATTGTTGGGATGAAATTCTCAAGATTCATCCATCCATTCATTCATTCATTCATTCATTCATTCATTCATTCATTCATTCATTCATTCATTCATTCATTTCATTGTTCAATTCATTCATTCATTCATTCATTTTTTTCATATTCGTTAGCCTTTCATTTCATCGAAACACGAGCTACCCTGGCTTTTTACCTTCCAAAAGAGAGAGCACTGTTGCTTGAATACTCAAACCTAACTTCTCATCCAAGAAATGAGGCGTTGGCCACGCCCACAATACCACTGGTCAATGAATGAATGAATGAATGAATGAATGAATGAATGAATGAATGAATGAATGAATGAATGAATGGCATGAATGAATGAATGAATGAATGAATGAATGGCATGAATGAATGAATGAATGGCATGAATGAATGAATGAATGGCATGAATGAATGAATGAATGAATGAATGAATGAATGAATGAATGAATGAATGAATGAATGGCATGAATGAATGAAGGATGAATGAATGAATGAATGAATGAATGAATGAACGAATGAATGAATGAATGAATGAATGAATGAATGAATGAAATGAATGAATGAATGAATGAATTGAATGAATGGGATGAATGAATGAATGAAAATGAATGAATGAATGAATGAATTGAATCAGTGAATGGGGATTTATCGGGCGCTATGCTTCCGTATGTTAACGAAGTCACTAGGGACAATGCCTCCGTGTGTGCATTATTCGGGAAGAAGGAGGCAAAGCTACTTGCAGTAAAAATAACTGAAAACACAAAGCGACAACCTAAGTTTCCAAGTGCTAGTCATACTGATGAGGATTCCTAATAAACTGCCTCTTCGAAGGCAATGCCTCACTTCAGATTCGATTCTAAGCTTCATATATCAAAAGAGTCTTCAGGCAACGCTGATCACGAGGATATACACATTTGCTTACAGAGGTGACGTAAACCCTCTTTTTGAACATTTTCTGTCTGGAGAGCTCGAGATGCCCGTTGTGACAACTACCACAAAGAGTTGCGGAATGTGGCATGACCTACCGGAGCTGACATCTTCTACCCCTGGCCCCTCAAACCCTCCAAAAAGAAAGTTTTTAAAAGGGTGTTCATCGGCATTCTTGTGGGGATATATGTATACAATTGCCTTCAGCGTCACCTAAAGAATCCTTCGCTATTGAACCTTAAGAATCCACCCGAGCGTGAGACACTGTCCCTAGGAGAGCACCTTAACAAAGGCACGAGCACTGGATTTGAATTTCACCTGGATGTGAAACAGAAAATTTTTCCTCAAAATCGTTTTTCTACTTCCTTTACGAATTCTTGATTTTCCCTATAACAAATCAATGATGGATTCTTCTCTGAAAATATCCATTCATGGTATTGGCCTGCATTATTAACTCCTCCATGAAAATCTGTATAGGCACATATAGCAATCCGTTTTCAAAAACCTGTGCGACGCGCGTGGGCGCCAAATTTGAATAGTGTGACGGCATCTCCTAGCATTTGTTGACAAGAAAGAAGGCATTGGAACCCACATGCATGGGAGACCTTCTAAATTCCGTGTAGTATACTTCTCACGAAAATTATCGACTCGCGCATCACTTTATCGATTGATTTTATCGATTATTTACAGTTCTGCGCCAGTTTAGGTCGAAATGTTCTTATTTTGGATATTCTGCGACTGTTATCGATTTATCGATTTTGCTGGTCCTGATTGTTTTGCGCAATCCGTTTAAAATTCTTCTCGAAGAATGTGTTGACCTATCCAAGTATACTTCTTACCTAAAGCCGCACCCATCATTGAGATTACCCGGGGTAGACGTGTGAACGCTCCACGCGTTTACCCATCGTTAACACCGATGTCGCTGCTACTCATGGAACTGATGCATCGGTGAGATGACCCAAGGTAAACGTGTCACTACTACACAACTGTCACTACACCTTTTGTTAACACGGCCGTCAACACGTTTACCTTGGGTAATTTCGATGCTGCATCCATGCCGTGGTTAACCATAACCATGCGTATGAGATTACCTGTCCCATACTGCGACAAGAAGAAGGAAAATGAGCACTTATTGAAAAGGGAAATTAGAGAAGAAAGAGAAAAAGTGGCTGAAAAAGACGCCCATGCACAACAAAATGAAAGGATTCTTAGGGTTTACCACTCGGTAAAGCGGCGCTAGTAGCCGAACAGGATCATGACGCCAAAGGTTATTTTAGAGCGCACCACAGATCAAGTATGCATTAGCCCTAATCCCCTTTTAACCCTAGCAGTCACGGCTAGCGATCGCTAAATCCGTGATGGATTATCGCAACTCTACTAATTGCCAGCAAGGATTAGTGGGAAGCGCGTTAATGACGCAAATCCACGGATTTATAGGTTGCACATTATATCAGGGACGGAAAATTTCAGATTTTTTGGCACGATGCCGCATGCGCTGAGGACATTGGAGCAGAGGAAAATAAATTCAATGACTTGTTTTATTCTAATAAGTAATTTTTGAACAATCTAAATCAGAATAAAGAAATGGAGAAAGGGAAATAAATGAAAATTCAAAAAAAATCGCCAAGGAGAAACTGCCCAGAGAGTAAATAACTCGTACTAGGCGAAGAAGAACAAGTGCCAGCAGTACTCATGGGGATGTTCTTGTCGTTCGCGGGAAAAACAAATCGCGGCCTGGTGATTGATGACCGGCGTCGTTGGCACGAATCCATTTCAATTATTTATGCACCACATTAGAGAGGATCCCCAAGCAAATCCTGATATCCACACGGATAACACTTGAGCCGACGGCATGTAGTGCTACGACGAGATTTCCACGAGAAAAAAAAAGCGTGGCAGCCGTTGAAATGTACGGCGCAGACTATTTTTACTGTCCGCACGTGGACGTGGCAAAAAATCGTGTTGGGACCCACTAGACCCTTCCACGATTGGAGGGGTAATATTCTAGCTGGAGCGGATAGAACTTTGGCACCATTTGGCTAAATTTGCCCCGAAAACATCGAAGGGAAATTTTAACCCAGGCTTCACCTGAAGAGGTTATTTTATTTGTTTTTTCACGGAGATCACACTCATTTTCTACAGTAACCCCGATTTTCTGCGGTGGGTATACCGTAACTCGATACGATGGGTTTCCATATTCTTTTAACAGTGGCGGATGCAGGAAGTGGGCGGGAGGGAGGAGGGCGTGGGTAAAAATTTGGGGTCTCCGCCGGTTTGGGGACCCAGACGGGAAATAAAATTAATAAAATTATTAATTTCAGTATTGAATAATAAATAATCAATATTTGAAAAACAATAATAAAAATGAACAAATAAAATAAACTAATACAAGATTTTTGTACGTACTCTTTGTGAGTTTTTAGCTCGAATTAATGGAAATAATCAAATTTGAGCTCGAGTTTCAGTTCACAGCGCGTGTTTTCGCTACTAGTGATCTGATCCACCTAGCAGCATCGATCGATATATCGATTGCTTGGGAAAAACCAGTGAAGTGGAAATTCACCCCGACATTCAGCAAAACTTAGGAGAAATTTCCATCTAGGCAAATCGAAAGATGAGAAACCGTTTTGATTGGGGCAGTTCTAAGGAAGCTGTTGCAAAGCGACGGTGAGCGACAGTGGCTCCGCGGAGACACAGTTGGTTTTTTCGTGAGCAGCATTGCTTATACGGAATTTTGTTTTCTTTTTCTTTGATTTCAGATCGAAGCTTGCCAAGGGAGAAGAATTTAATGGCAATTTTGGTTTCGCCCCACAAGCTGCTAACATGCAAAAAATGGTCTGTAAATATAGGAGTNCATTAATTTTATATTTATTTTATTTTATTTGTTCACTTATTCATTTATTTATTTATTTATTTATTTATTTATTTACTTTTTTATTTGCAATTGTATCTCATTGCCATTCTGATGAAAAAATTGACATTCCTTTCCGATTATTCCCGCAATCCTACCGTAACCCTACAGTCTTAACATTTCGGTTCAGAACAGTGGTAAATTCGTGCTCAGTGTATTAAATAACACCCCTGTTTAATGCTACAGAAAGTTCACGGGACACGGTGTCCACCGTATACGAATAGTAACTTTACAAAAAAGGGGTTACGGTAGAATGTGAGCGTGATTTTGGGTGGCGGTCAGGAAGAACGATAGGTGGTGACAGCCGGCAGCTGCACCGCGCATCCCAGGCAAAGGTTGCCACGCCCAACTCGCATCGGGCGCATAGTAGTCTACTTTGTTCAAAGGAATTAAGGTTTTATTTGGTTCAGGGTTAGTTTGAAAGTGGAATTTCGGGATTTAGGGCTAAAATGCAATGACTTGTAGTGAATACCTGTCACATTTCAATGGAGATTGAGCTTTCTCTGCTTTCACCCTACTGGATTTTGTTTGCTTAGCTTATAACCTTCTTCAGGGAAGGAAGATAATGGACCCTCATATAACTGTAATGTATATAAATCCCTGTCACCTAACTAGGGGCGGGGCTACAATTGCATGGGATATTGACACACGGGTTCACTACAGCCAACTATTGCCAGCTATCGTTCTTTCTGGCATACACCCCGTGATTTTCGTGGTCAGGACATCAAATATAAAATAAATAAATAAATAAATGATAAAAATAAATAAATAAATAAATAGTCATTCGCCACCCACCCCCCGCACGACAAAAGAAATTGCTATTTGAAAATTTTGGAGCAGGGTTTTGGAAGAATGCCGTTAAATGACGGAAATAAGACAAAATGCCAGGCCTACTGAGCAGATCTAGAGCGAGAACTGGTCCCCAAAGGTTCTCGTGATGTTTATATTAGAAAATTACATGGAGTCGTTGTATATGATGAGCGTGAGCAACTATGAAAACAACCAGAGGAACTAATTTGTACTGCGGGGATCAGTTCTCGCACAACTGTCTCTTTACTCTATAGTATTGCAGTAACAATAGCTACTAAAGTAACTTCTTTTGAACTGAGAATAGGCGTTTTGAAGCATGGTAACAAAAATTGGTGGGTCAGTTTTGGAACAGAACACCTCACAATAAAAACCTGGAAAGCAGTACTCAAAGTGAAGTAGCAAAATAAGACAGACCTATATTTAGATCTACAAAAAAAAATTCTTGAAATAGGTCGGAAAACATGAGGACACGCCCCCTTTCTCCCTAACCCTCACATATAACGAGATGTAGGCGCTCGTTTGAAGTTAAGGAAGAAAAGTTCATGGATTCCGAAAATGAGCCTCCAGAATACTCCCTAATATGAAAAATGAGCGCTGTAAAATCACTGTCTACAATTTGCCTTGGAGCGCAAACTAGCACTGGAGCAGATTTATAGGATAGAGAAAGGAGAGGACAACGAGCTGTTAATCTCGCTCTTTTGGCAAAGGTAATGCTGTCAAGGTGGAATTTCCATGAAATACTCCTAGAAAAATCACAAAAACGTCACAAACAGCCGCCGTGAAGCCGAAGTGGTCAGCAGCGCGGCGGCATATCACACCGTCCAACAGGTCCGCACACCTCTCGTCTCGCTACCACTTGAAGTCGGCTAATCTGTGTGTGCAAAAACCACCCGTATCCGCACACAAACGCCTGTCTTATGTGAGCAAACACAAAAACGCGTTGGCCGGTGTTTGGAACGTGAAAAACATGGAAATGATGGAGCGTGTGCGATTAAACGCAGCCAGCCTCAACGTCTACCTCTTTCTGCTTGGGTGATCGTCGACCATAGAAGTCTTGTGGATCAAATGTGCGTCCATATGGGCTTCTCACTAACCATGGATGTAATGGTTTGCTCAAAATACCTTTCCCACACTGCTGATGAACTTCATTCTCGAGAACCTTATATCCCATCCATCCAGTTCATTTCTTTTGTTATTGAGTGAGGCCAAACAAGAATCTTAAATAGAAAAACGGCCATATTTTCACATAAGATTCCAGGAAGGGTTAGTCGCATAGTTGAGTCATCACGAGCACATCAGTCCCTAGCCTGCTAGCCATGCCAATCGTAGCTTAGAAATGTTTGACAGAATTTTCGCAATACCTCTAAATCACACCTAGACGGTGCCATCAGCAAAAGCTCCTCTTCAAACTAGAAAATGAGACAATCCATGACGGTCAGCCAGAAATTATCAGTAACAAAATTCAGGACAAGCTGGCTCGAATGCAGAGAAATAAGGGAAGTCTCAATACTTACCCACAGCGATGAAAGAAAAATTCAAAATTGTGCCCGACGAAGCTGTCCCTACATCTTATGCAAAGACCTGGAAAACGAGAATAAATCCTGCTGGAGAATCAAGGATAATATTAATTCAACTATATCACCGATGTTGAAGACACTAAAAAAACCACTAGAGAACTAAAGATACATAATTGATTTCACCTATTGTTATGGTTCAAATGGTACTTTTCGTTGTTCGCAGTAACACTGTAACTTCAAAGTCCGACTTAACAATACATCAAAAAAGTTCAATTGTCTCTCCAAAAGTTGTCTACAATTGATTTAGGCAAGAACAGCATCTCAGATTGCATCAGTAACGTAACTCCTAGTACTGCGTGGATCCTGGCGCAATGTTGGGTAGATATTAGGCTGTTGCGAAAATAATTGCCGTTTCACGGTATGCTTGGAAAAAAACTTTTTTCTTGCAACAACTTCAAGCCAACTTGTGCTAGCTCCTGGTAGGGTTTGTTCTGCTCTTTCATATGCTTCTTCAATAATCTGGCTAGCTCTTCCCTGGACTTTTTATAGGGTTGCAAAAAATGGTGAGCCGACGCGATTTTCGAGTGATCATGTTGTACGAGTTCAAACTCAGCCATTCTGCAGCGGAAGCAGCCCGTAATATAGCGCTTGCTTTTGGCACGGACCCTCCTTCCGAAAGGACA
Organism: Ancylostoma ceylanicum; assembly: GCA_000688135.1. NCBI lineage: Eukaryota > Metazoa > Nematoda > Chromadorea > Rhabditida > Ancylostomatidae > Ancylostoma > Ancylostoma ceylanicum. The sequence goes on from JARK01001705.1 coordinate 155,185, forward strand.
GTGAGGTGCTGGTTCGCAAAATTCTCTTCCGGCGATTTTGATCTCGAAGATAAACCCGGTCGTGGTCGAAGGATGTCGCTGGACGATCAAGCACTGAGAGCAGCGGTGGAAACGAAACCCGATACTACTATTCGTACGTTGGCGGCAGGCCTGGAGGTTCACTATGCTACAGTTTCAAAACATTTGGCCTCCATTGGCATGGTGAGAAAAATGCAAAAGTGGACACCACATGATCTGACTGATGACCAGCAATCCACCCGCTACGAGATCTGTTCTAACCTCCTCGTTCGCCAGGAAAACAAGCCATTTTTTCACCGTCTATTAACTGTAGATGAAAAATGGCTCCTATTCGATAATAAGAAAAGTGGTTATGTATGGTAGACAAGTTCTCTACCCCTCCAAGCTTCCCTAAACCAGATCTTCACCCTAGAAAGGTTATGTTGACAGTTTGGTGGTGTTGTAAGGGTGTTATTCATTATAGCCTTCTGCAACCTGGTCAGGCTGTTACATCAGAGTCTTACTGTTGTGACTTAGACCTGATGTATGAAAAGTTGCGACAAATGTGGCCGGCAGTGGTAAACAGAGGTGGGCCTGTCCTGCTCCAGGATAACGCTAGGCCTCACACTTCAAAACTCACCCGGCAAAAACTGACGCAGTTAGGCATCGAGGTTCTCCCTCACCCACCTTACTCTCCAGACCTCTCCCCTACCGATTATCACTTTTTCCGGGCTCCCGAGGCAAACCTGTGTCAGCAGCAGTTTCCTGATTTGGAGCATGTTAAAATTGCCTTCCAAGAGTCCTTAAAATCTTGTGATCTCAGTTTCTATCGTAAAGGTATAAATGAATTACCGGATCGTTGGCAGAGATGTGTAGAATCTGGAGGAACTCATTTTGAAGAATAAAGTTGAGTTTGAACAGAGTTACAGCATTTTGAACTGAGCTGTCCATTTCGGCAATTAATTTCGCAACAACCTGATATTAATATGCAAGCACGTGAGTGCTTTCTCAGAGCCCGAAAGAATATGAGTTCGACTGTGGCAGGTGCTACTGACGAAAATGTGACTAGTTGTGAATGAATGCTAAAAAAAAATGCTAAAAAAATGAAAATGCTAGGACTGGGTCCACTGAACAGCTTGAAGCTCTTGGAATGTTGGCATCCATGCGAATCAGCCCACCTGATGATGACTAAGCTCGCACAAGGTCGACGATTTTTGGCGGCAACCCTGCTCCTCAAAACCAATTTTAACGTCTTTAACGATACTTTCAGGCAGGCGAAAGCTCACAACAATCGTTTCAATGATTTGCTTTTATCACGTATTGAGATAGCAAAATTAGCTCAAATTGATTAAGTAAACTGATACATATCTAACAATGAAATAGTGGCCTGTGAGGGTAACCACTGAAACTACACAGAATCATCGGCGCTTTTTGTCTACCTACACATTTAAAATGGAGAAATGCTCCGTTATTTGACATTTTCAGGTTGAATAACAGTCAATTTTTCCGCCCTTTGGAGCAGGAGATTTAAAGAAATACAAGACACCTGGCTGAGGGATGTCGTTAATCCTTACATTAGTGTAAAACCGAAGAAGTGGAGATTATGATGGAATCCACCTGAAATGGTCCAAGACGGGCTGAAGCCCGTCTTTGTACAGGTGGAGGTGGCGAAGTGTTCACTGTCGACATAAACAGTCTGGTTTGGAACTTTGGTGTTGGGAGGATTTACTAGGCTATATTCTTCAGGCTCAGGGAAAAGTTTAGGCCTTGGAATTTCTGATTTTTCTTCCGGAGATCTCAGGAGAATAACGTAAAGGAGAAAACGTCCCCACATTTACCCATCGTTAACAACGCGTCATCACATTGACCCGGGTAATCTCCGTGTTGCGTCTAGCCCTGTCTACAAGATTTCCCTACCAAATGTTTCAACTCTGCAATTTTCCTGCTGTTATTCGTCTTGCTGCAACATTGAGTACCCTTGACATGCAAATAATAAATACAAGTATTAAAGACCATTCCCACACATACACCTACTTTCCAAATTTTAAGTATTTGTCCAATTGGACAAAGTTCTCCATTTGCCACCAGCTGTCATACCACATTCATTAAGGAATTTTAGGAACAATACAAAACCACCAATTACAAAAATGCGATCTTTAGATCAAACAACCTCAGATTACTCCATGCTTACGTCCAGACCAATTTAAACTATGAAAAAAAATTCAAAAGTAATAATAGAAGCACTCCTCCAAAACTTCATTTTGCAAACTACTGATGAATAAGAAAAAAAAACGAAACTTACCGACAACACTCCACCCAAACAGTACCTAGGGTGACTGTTCATCACTCTAGCGAGTGGTCTTAACGGTGATGGTGTACTTTCACTGACAACGACACTCATTAAAACTGCATAGTATAATTCAATACATAAAAAGTCCCATATCAAATGACAGTGGTGAGGATGACAAAAAAATGAAATTAGAAGTTAAAAAAGGAAATAACATGTAGAACAAAACAAGGGGCGCTTACAAAACAATAAGAAATAACAAAAAAAGAGGTCCGAGATACCAAAAAAAAAAAACGAAGTAAACGCTCGGGGTGGTCAACTTTCAAGGCAGCACGATTCCATATTTTTGAATTTTAAAAATGAGGAGAGCAAACAAAACCTAGTTCCTTGTGAGAAACATCTTGTTCTTCAAGCTACCTCATAAGCCTCACCACGACCGTTCAATGTCCTCATATGACAACACAACACAACAACGGACGATGAAGAACTAACACTCGGAAAATCATTTACGGTACGAGATGACGTCAGAGAGATATCAAATGTTTGGAAGAGAGGAAAAGCTGGGCGAGAAAATGATGGAGACACTCAATACGCGCCAATACATCAGTGTGTAGCACGACAAGAAGAGATAAACGGCAGCGAACTATGTAGGCGAACACGCCCTCAAGCGTTTTCAACTAACAAAGAGAACATTAGGAAATCTCCATGAAAATGAAGGTTAGCGCAGTTTTAGAGCATCTCACATAATGCTGCATCGCTCCGCGGGATCAGACGGATCTGTGGATTCATCTGATTCAAATGTGACCGACGATCGCAGATCTCCTTCGTGGTCTTCGAGGCGAACAGATGGGTTATCACCGATAGGCCACTGAAATAATCAGTACTTGTAAATTTTTTCAAATCAGAGCTATATTTCAGCATAGGAGCTTAAATGCACAGTCCCATCTCAGAATCGTTTTTTTTTAGATTTTCGCATTAGAGCGCATTTTCGCGAAAGAATCTCCAGTGACTGCTGATTAGAAGGGTATATGTGATTCCGCTCAAAACTGCCGAAAAAACACGTTTTTGACCACCCATTCTGAAGGAGCTAGTGGGCGAAGTCCCGAATGAGCATCATCTAAGGAAAATCTTACATATTGAAGGAGTTCCCCATCCACTTAATAATAGGATAGAACCTGCGCACCATGTGTGGCGAGCAAGGGAGAACATGATGCGAAAACCCTGTCTTGACTCCTTACAGTGGTTCGGGATTACATTGTTATGTACTCCCTTGCTCGCCACGCATGGAGCGCAATTTCTATTCTGTTGGGAAGTGGACGGGGAACTCCTCCGATGTGTAAGATTTCCCTCAGAAAGTGCGCCCCCGGGAACGAACTAATCGGAAAGAGCTTTGGCCCCGCCCCAGACTCCGTCCACTGGCTCCTTCAGAATAGGTGATCAAAGACCGGTTTTTACAGCAGCTTTGAACTGGGTCACATATAACATTTTGATCAGCAGTCACTGGAGATTCTTTTAATGCAAAAATCTCAAAAACGATTCTGAGGTAGGACGGTGCCTTTAAGTGGTACTCAATGTTCACAGATGCAGTACATTATCCCATGCCACTGAGGAAGAATTCAGTATTTCAATTGTTCCCTGTGGCATTCTTAAAGGCAGAGGACCACCTCGTTTCTCACTTAGACGATATCAGCATATCCTTGACCTCCTCGCCATGCTGATTCCAACAACCTATAGCTTAAGTCACAGAAGTGACAAAAACCCTGTTTTTGGTAAGGTCAAAGTGCCCGCTTTTTTTGAGCAGGGGCGGATCCGCTCCAAAAAATGGGTACTTGGTGCTGGCTGCCCGCCACGGCAGCAACGTCGGGTGAACACGTCCTATCTTGTCCGATCGATGAGATCAATGGTGATACACGTCTTTGCACGTAAATTTGCTCCAGCAAACTGGTACAAACCCCGTCACGGAAAACAAGGTTTAGAGACCATACTGGGACATTTCAAGTACATTGTCGGAATCAGCGCATCGAGGAGGTTCGGAATACATTAATAACTCGAAAACGATATGAGGTGGCCCTCTGCCTTTAAGAACGTCTCCTTCACCTCCTGCACATAAGCACTGAACAGCTGTCTCCTTCCTTTGAAAAAAAAAACCACGCGCTTCGGAGTAAAATGAACAGTCTGCAGTAGTACGAGAAACAACAACAGACTTCCAAAAATTGTTGCCCCCCCCCCCCCCCCAAGCTGAAACAAAGAAATAGCCTGGCTTTATGATTGCCTGGCTCTTTCAGACCTTGAGGGAGGCAATATAGCCGAAACATTGCCCGATGCCGACAAAAAACGTATTAGTCTCATGCGCCCTCTAACAAAGCCTTCCGTAAAGAAATAACCATTCCCACCCAGTAGTATAAATGACCCACATTCTGCTTCTTCATAACAAAGTCAGTCGGTGGGCGGTGCTTCTCTCCAGAATCTGCAGAGTAAACGGTAGCGTGACCATGAGGATCAAGCTTCATGCGAGTGTTGAACTGGTAAGTCACCTAAACAACGCTAATGAGACCACCTCACTTCGGGAGGAAACCTCAAACTTTGAGACCCCCATAACACCGAAATACTCACTTCTTTGCCGCCAGCGCGTACAAGCAGCTTCCAGTGCGCAATGCTGACCTCCTCGTCTGTGCTGTTGGAGATGCGTACCCACTGACCATTAGGGTCAATCTCATCAATACCTACTGGACCATCAACGTGTTTGTGCAGCTGAATTAGAAGCAAACCTAGTTGGTATTCGATAATTTAACGTTAAAAAAAAACTCATGAAGCATTGAAAAATGCGGCTCACTGATGCTCCACTGACCTTCTGGCGGAGTCTGTGGAAATCGAGATCTTCATCGCCATTCCACTCTACTCTGGCTCTCTTAAGGCCACGCGCTCCACTTCCTAAGAAGAAGCAAATAAAAAAATTTGTCTCGGATGGTAAGGTTAACAATTTAGTCAAGAGTAACTGACTGCATGGCAAAAATAAGCAAACTAACCACTGCCGGATGAGTATGAAACATGGTGCGAGGTCATGCTGTTGTCACGCGACTGACCACCAGAAATGTTGAGACGAGTTTCCTCAGACTGAAAGAGATTTGTTATAAGCAGTAACTACGTTGATAATATACAGCTCCTTAGCTATTCACTGAAACTACACATTTCCCAACTCCTCTTCCCTGTTCTATTCAATCCTCTTGTCCCCATACTGGTTGCACAAAACCAACTAATCGTTCATTGGAAAGCTTCTGGAGCTGGATAACATTTTGCCGAGAAATCTAGCAGCTATCTCTCATATGTTATGATAATCAGGAAATTTCCCTCAGAAATTTGCTCATTCATAAGGAAACGCGACTAACCTCCAGCAACATGCGATACGTATTCAGCTCGGTGTCTAGCTGAATCTTCAAATCGAGCAAATTGTGGAATTCTTCCATCATACGCTGGATCTCGCGGTTCAGCTCAGCAATACGTAGCTCCTAAACATTCCAGATAGAGAAATTCTTCAAAAATTAGGGAAATTCTACAGAGCTATTCAAAAATTTCTGCAGAAACAATCCTCGCAATATTTCTCCAGTAGGAAAAAAAACTCTTCAAAATGCCACTAACCTTTGAGTCAAGTCTTTCCTGCCACGATCTTCTAGCGCGATCCAGCTCATCTTTCATGTCGGCTAGTTCGCGGCGTAGCCCCTCGATCTGAAGCAGAATTCCACAGAGAAATGGAAATGAAAAATTCGCGAAATGAACGAAAAGAAGCTTACAGTAGCAGACAAAACTTTACTTTAAAAAACTCACCACAGTATCGTGGGTGCTGCCACTCTTCTCAAGCTCGTGGACACGAATACGCATACGTGCAGCCTCATCGTGAGCAGCCTCGGCAAGCTCGCGGGCATCATTGAGCTGAACATCAGCTATTTTACATGAAAATCCAACAAAAGCAAGTTATACAACTTTTAAAACGAAAAAAAAGGCTAGAAAAGGATAACGAGGACCTTCACAGCTCAAATTCACCTTATTCTTATAAGCCTCCTCGAAAGCGCCTTTGCTGGCGGCAAGCTGAGATTGGAAGCGAGCACGCATTTCAGCGAGCTGGTCTTGAAGCTTCGACTGATACTCGTCGTTGATCTGCTTGGCATATGTGGTCATGTCCACCTGACGCTTATGACGAACTTCTTCCAGAGCCTAAGAGAAACAGATTTAGACTCAATTATATTAAAAACATTGAAATTTTCTCAGTTCAAACTCCTACCGATTTGTGCTGCTTCTTCTGGAATTCCAGATCTTCGGTGAGTGCCTGGATCTTGGCGTTTGCAGCGGCACGAAGGACACTTTCATCTTCGAGATTCTTCTGAAGAGCTGCCAGCTGCATGCGCAGACGAGCCAGCTCTTTCTCGAGATCAGCAACATCGCCTTCTGCCTTATCCAGTCTGTTCTGCATGTTCTTTTGCTTGGCAGTGCTTGATTCAGCCAATGACAACGCTGACAGACGATCTTCTTCAGACTATAAGGAACGAAATGCTACTTTGAGCAATTTGAAAACATCGAATACTGGAACAGTGGAAATCGATAGATCCTCACCTTCTTCAGATCCCTCTCCAGTTTGGCGACTTTCGTCGCAAGACGCTCGTGCTCAGCAATAGCCGAATCACGCTCAACTGCATATTTCGCGGCCTGTTCACGAGCATCCTCAAGAGCATTGCGAAGGCGAGCCTGCAGGAAAACGTACATAATAATCGTTCCTAAGTCTGATTTAATTCAAAAAATGTAAAGAGACTTACACGCTCAGCTTCGAAGCGTTCAGCAAGATTATTTCTCTCCTTCTTCTCAACGATTTCAATATCTTTGATTTGCACGGTAAGGCGGTTGTTCTCAGCCTCCAACTGGCGCACTTTCTAGAATACAACAATGACTCCTCTTCTGGTGGTAACCAGTTTCACTGATTTTTTCCAGAAAAGTTCTCAAACCAAACAAAGCCGAGCTTTTTTCAAAAAAAAAAAAGGAAAAGAAAAATAAATACCAAGCCACGCACCCGTTCACGCAGCGGTACGAATGTACTACTATCTTCCAGTCAGGTTTAAATGAAAAGCGAAAGCTACTTTACTTCAAATGAAACAAAACCAAAATGAAACAAAGATGTCAGATACAGCCCCCAAGTGTTCAGCCCTCAATTTCTGATATAACTCTTCTCCAGCAGAGAAAAAAACGACGTGTTTCAGAGCGAACAAATAGTATAGTAAGAGGTCAAAAATTGCTAAGCGATCCAAATAAAGGACAGCAAGCACCTATTCAGATGGCTCACGGCAAGCATAACTCCCATCAAACTATAAACCACCCAATGGCTATTCACATGTAATCCTTACATCGATGTAGGTTGCAAGACGGCTGTTGAGGCCAGTGAGTTGCTCCTTCTCCTGTGAGCGGCTGCTCTCAAGAATAGACTGGCTGAAATGGGAAAAAAATCGAAAAATCTACTCCGAGTGTAAAAGCAACGAAAAAAAGACATACAACGAATCCTCGCCAGCAGTTGATCCACTGAAACTTCCGCTGAAGCTGATCTCACTACGGACGGGACCCGATGAACGGGTCGTTTTTGTCTTACGAGCGGACATGATCAAGGCTGACCACTAGAAAAGAAAAGATTAAATTCTTATGACGATGACTAAAGAAATCGACACCAAAAAACGCGGCTAAATCGTTTATGCAAACAGCAGCACAGAACAATCGATGGGTAGATAACTCGAACTCTGAACGAGTTTACACTATGAAAGTGCGAATGAACTGACGTTAGCAGCGAAGAAGTAGGCTAATCTCCTTGTCGTCCCCTGCTACACATTTTGCAAGCGGTGGAATTACGCATTCAACCGTACGTGTACACGCGCGAAGCACATGTTGGACAAACAAAGGAAGCGGGTGGAGGGAAACCGCGGAAACATTACGCGACGCAAAATCCTCTTATACGTGAAAACAAAACTACAGAACAAACAATGCGAAAGTTGAAGCTCAAACAGGTTTTTAAGGGGAGTGGTTGCACTTTCATCAATACTGCTTCAATAATAGAAGTATATGTATGCCGAGAAAAAAATATCCACACAGACGTTTATATTTGAATGGGATCATACATATTAGAGATAACCAGCACATCCAAATGTAGATTTGAGACAAATGATCGACACTTTAAAAAAAAACGTATCTGACAATAAATATCTGACAATAGTTTCCATGTTCTTTGTTGTTTTAACCTGGGCAAACTTGGCAAATTCAATCGTTTGCTTTTGCACCTGCCAGGTTGGTAGGTGGAATTGTTTATTGTGAGGGCCTGACGTTTCGACGGTGACGCCTTCTTCAGAGGCCTGGAAGTGGTGAAAAGCCATTTGTGCTCTGAACCACCAAACGTCTCATAGCTCTTGGTAAGTCTACCGACATCGTCCCAACCACATTTGGTTGTTTCCCAAACAGAAGTGTGCAACGTAAGACTGCTTCCACCGATTATGCGGCAATGAAACACTCAAGCATCACCATTCCCATCTAATCGGTGGAAGCAGTGGAACGTTGCACATTTCTGTTTGGGAGACAACCAAATGTGGTTGGGGCGATGTCGGTAGACTTACCTAGAGCGATGAGACGTTTGGTGGTTCAGAGCAGAAATGGCTTTTCACCACTTCCAGGCCTCTGAAGAAGGCGTCACCGTCGAAACGTCAGGCCCTCACAATAAACAATTCCACCTACCAACCTGGCAGGTGCAAAAGAAAATAATTGAAATATCTGACAATTTGGAACCCCACACTGTGAATCCAAATATTTATAGATTCATGATCTATGTATTGTGTGACAGCACCGATCTCCCTTGCATTATTAGCATGCAAATCCCGGTGACTTCACTGTTTTCGCAGCTATAATGCCTTTAGATCGCAAAATATAATATCTAGTCAACCCACAACGGCATTTGTCCACGTCAACACGTAAATTTCCCTCGGAAAGAGGCGGAATCTGTGCGCGGATTCTTAATGTCGCGACTCGCGACGGTGCTGTGCACCCTCGAATCCACAAAAATGTCAACTCCAATGGCGCTCATTGTGGCAGTGCTTCAACAAAATCTCTGTTATTAACTCCCTAGTGTGAGCAGCATTTAAAAACGGAGCTTTCCACCACTAACAATCATGACAATCCCCAAATTTCGTCCAATTATGTTCAGCGTAAGTGAGCCATCACTAAAGCCCTCCACTACGTGTTCGTGGGCGAAGTGATGAACACACAAAACCTAGTGTACTTTCAGTGTTATTCGCTTGTCAATGTAAACACGTGGATCAAGCTTTACAGAGAGCGGAACTAGCACCATGAAATACAATCCAAAGCCTCGGCAGAACTCAAGCCGTGAAGCAAACGAGAGCAAAAACAGTATGGAGAGCCTTGTAATTTCCGTCTTTCTGCCGAAAAAAAAAGGTATGATTTGTTCCTTTTCAATCTATACAAAATTTTTGTTATATATCACAGTGAAATTTCGAAAGCAGCAGCATAGCAACAGGGTGGAATCAAAACAGCGGCTCAGACGCATTCGGGAAACGATGCGCTCAGCGATCAACGACCTACCAGCTGTCACGCATATCACAAACAAAACGCAGATGTTGCTGCAAATGATAACAGCAAACAATGAAAATCGAAAGAAACATTAAATCGGGTCTGAGTTGACTGCTGACTATGGAGATATGTAGTCGGAAACTAATGATAAATGATAGGCTGCTGAAATCAATGACGGGACTGCCACAGAACGTCGATAGCGGCAAACGCGAACGTGCACTTTAGTCCCCTTACTAGTGAGAAAAAACGGCACGCTGACGCATTGCTAGCGGCGGGACGAACACAACTGGGCGAATCGCCAACCTCAAAGAGGATCAATGACAGCACGCACTCACGATCACCGAATGCAAATTACAACAGCAGCATGTGCGTGTATATAACGTCGCATTCATCTCAAGATAATCGCAGCACCACTAAGAGGACAACGTACACATTTCGCCAACGTTTGCACTTCTTATGGAAACAAAACAATACCGAAATTAGCAGATGCGCTATCTCGGGCTGCTTTCAGTAATCTGCACCATTGTGAGAAAGTGTGGAAGAAGCAAAGAGCAAAATAATTGCGAAATCCTTCAGCCTACTTAGGACGTCGTCTCTTTCTACATGAATTAGAGAAAGACTGATTAGAAGACTTTATTTTTGCTTTGTTCAATTGAGCCCCGAGCTTTAGATGTGGAAGAGGTATTAGGTTTATTCGTTCTTTACGTGATGTGGAGCACCTCGAGTGCATGTTAATAAATAAATAAGACATGATTTCTTTGAAGAAGAAAACCTTCAAAAGAAGAGATCAGTAGGACGATGACAGTTATGATTAAGAATTACTTTGATCCCAAAAATGGGTTTGATCAGCGATAAAATTCAAAACAAATTCCTGCATAAGCTCCTGTGCTAAATAAAACCTACAACCTTTTTCAAATTTTTTATGGGGGGGGGGGGGGG
>JARK01001705.1:166166-189320 GCA_000688135.1 Ancylostoma ceylanicum
ACACTAGCACATCTTGTGTTGCTCTAGTATTTCAAGTACAACGCGGCCTACATCCGAATGATACTTTCCACAAATAAATGTAATGTGAAGAGTTTTCGTTATGGCACAGAAGATAAAAGGAGAAGGGGGAAGTGGGCGCGAGGAGAGGGTGGGACACATCACTTTTGCACTTTTGTGGCACGGCAGATCAGTTGGGAGTCGTGGTACTCCGCCGTGGTCGGGACTGCTGCCATGCTCTAAATGCCAGAGATAAAGCTATCAGAGGCGGAAGATATTAGCAAAGCAGCAATCACGACCACGCCAGAACAGCGCCCAGCTGACCTGGCGCGCCGCAAAGGTGACGCGGTGCGGCTTCTTTTTATCCACAGTGCAATAATGAATGCGTTTCACCGTAGGTGAAGTAATTAAGATCCCAACACAGTTATGGTACAGGAAAGTGTACGAGAAATTGGATAGGATGAATTTATTCTGGATTGCAAGACTAACAATGTATTGTTAAATGTTTCAACAGACCGATACATGATAGCTCAGGCTGATGCCTCGAAATTCACTGTGTTCTGCACCACTGAAAAGAACTCATTTGGTTTCGGTCCCTGTCACAGTGTTGAAAACTTCACTTTGTCTGTAAGTAATACATCTTTACAATCTGCGAGATTGCAAAGATATAGAGCAATGCTGTCTTCATCTCTTTGTACTCTCACAGCGTAGCAGCGTTCTTTTCTCTCATGACGTCGGTAAGTGCAGGGCCAAGCGACCATAAATTGACTGCAAGGTGATGGGAACAATAGTAGTCGCACCTCAATGTCATGTCCTATTCGAAAACTGTGTCTGAGAGACGCCCCGACCTTGACGTCGTTTGGAAGCCGCATTAGTTTTTACGAACTTAGAACAGCATATAGGCCAACTCATTCATTCATAAGACCTCGTCAACTCCAATGAGCCCAATAATCTCTCAACGGGAGAGTCGCCATAAACGTAGGCAAAGGCTAAAGACCACTATAATTAAAACCGGGGAAGAGAGAGAAATGAACTACAGCAACTGCAGCAAATCTGTTCCCATAGTGGGAAGCAATCAGTGGGACGTATTTCGCAGCTGGCAAATGTCTGGTCCGCCCGAAATAATGAACCTTTGTCTGTGGCGTTGAATGGGCCGATCTCAATGAGCCATAAAAAACCGCTCTTCAGCAGCATAACACAGAATATCTCAGAATCAGATGGAATACGCTGATCCAATTGTCATTATAGACAATCCTAGGCGGTCCTCCTGGAAAACGGGTCCGCAGCACTAAAATGGGTCAGCGTTTGAAAAATGAATGAGTAAGCGTCAGAATGGAAGCGGTGGTTTGCAGTGATCAATCATGGCAAGCAGCCATGTTGATGGATAGGAGTGATATGGAAGCGCGGGAAACATTGGGATTCAAAAAACTGCATCGACAGGAAAAAAACGTATCAAAAAGGGGAAGCAGAAAATTCATGGAAATTCTTGGTGTAAACCCACCAAAACTCCAGCAATATTCACACGGAAGTGGTGGTTAGGAACAAACACCCATGGGCACAAGCTGAGCAGTATATAACAGCACCCAGTGAGTTTCGAAAATCGCCCAGCACAGGTGATTCATCGAGCAAAATCGAAAACAAACCCGTTTACTCCATTCAATTACCGATCCACACAATGCGTACCTGATCATGAAACAAGTAGGCAAGTTTTACCAGTTGAAAACAGAAACATAATGCAACAAACAGAGCAAAACCTCGGCATGAGTGCCGCGTGCTATAGAGACCTCCGACATCGGCCGATCGATAGCGCCGCAGAGCAGAGTATCAAAGAAAATGGCGGCGCGGTTCAACAAAAACGTGGGCGAAGGACGATTTTCGAAACTGACGCTGATTTTCGACGAGAAAACTGCTTTTTGTTCTAGGTAAAAAACAGCGGAACAGTAATGAAGATGAAGTGGCCTAATCCATGGAGCTGAATGCCATCAAACTAATTAACAACATTCCGTTAAATTAGTGACGTCTGGCGGTAGTGTGTCGGATGTAGTAATTAACTAAATGCTGCCTCTTTCCAACAGATGATAGCTGAATTGAAATATGTAGTCTAAGTGAAAAGAAATATGAAGATTGTATACTAGCCGTACCTCTATTAGTTTAGGCTAAAGCATTTCAACCAAAGAGAATGTTGGGAATAGTGTGTTAATGGAATAATGTGTTAGATACATTCGATATTCGAATAATCGGTTTCGAATGAGTCAACAAAAAGGAATGCTCAGGAAAAGGAGAGCCCTACTCCTTTTGGTGAACGGTAATAAGGGTTGCGAAGCCTTGTGTTTTTGGAATGGTCGATTTTCCGGATGGACCACCGAATTGTTACAAAAATGAATTAAATTAGATGGATTTTTATTCAATCAACACTCTAGTTGGGAATCACTCTCACTTCATGTGAACAAATGAAAAAAAAAACTACATAGAGGCGGAAATTCCGAAAAGTAGCCAGGTTTGACCCTGGTAAAATTACATAGTCGGCTGTCAGGTACATAAAGGAAAACAAAAAAAAGAGGAAATCCTTCTGATAGAAAAAAAGCAAAGTAGTACCTTGTTCAAAACACGGGGAAAAGGAAGAGATTTCAGAAGAGATCATTCTTATAGATAAAGTTAAAGTTAGTTCATTTTTTCGTTCGAATTCGAACAATTTTGAGCACCGGAGATTTCCTGGACAACCTAGATAAACTCATCCACGTTCTAATAAGGAAGAATATGAATGCATAGTTCCTGGACCTGAAGAAAAGTACAGAGGAAGAAATGAGACCCCTTATTCATTCGAACTCCAGGGTTTGTGTTGCTTGTAGCCTACACAAACCAACAATTTCAAAGTGAATGGTAAGCCGCTGGGATGTGTTCGCTCTTTTTAATACAAATATAGAAAGAAAACCGCGCTTCTCCTGCGGTCATAGGAACCGAAAGGCCTAAAAATCCACAGCGTGCTATGTGTTACTACTCTAAACACCAGGAGGATAGACACTTTGGGCTCATTAGAATGGGGTCAACGAGAGAATAAGACCTAATATAAACAAATGAAGAGCACATTGGCGCGATGGGTGGACCGTGGCCATCTGCGCGGACCAGATCCATGGACATTAACATGGATTAAACATGATCGTATTGGATTTCTTGCGCAGGAAAGCTGCGCTGCTACACAAACAGGGAAGAAAAGCCAGAAATGAGCAAAACTGAGTTATTTCGTGGAGGAAATCAGGCACTTCATTGGCACGCAGCAGGCCAGACTCGCACTGCGAACGGAATTCGATTTCGCGCGCGAAACGGCGAAGCGTTTGAATTCGGGCGGCTGTCGCTTCATTGGCTTGGCAAATAACTGGTAATACGCCTGCAGAAGGAAAACCTAGCCAGAATCTGACGTCAGTGCTGCCCTCCCTTATAGCGAAGAGACGATATTAAAATCCATACTCTCCTATCATAAAACCTGGACAGTCTTACTTTGATTGCATTTGAAATTTCTTCTGTACCACACAGGTTCCTATAAGGACACGTGGTGAATTCGCCCGTTGACTAGCGTTGTCTTGCTTGGATGGGTTGAATGAAGGGGTGTGAGGTTTTTGGCGATTGACATTACACGATTTAGAAGGGACATTTTTAAGAAAAGGTACTTAACAAATAGCGAGGCGTGACCTCTTCAGGGAACCGGGGCGATTTATCGATCGAATTTCGTAAGAGCCCTGGGTTTTCCCCAGACTACTACATTGCCTGCCATCACCGTCACCAAACAGACCGTAACGAGAAAGCGATGACAGATCAGATCGATATGTATTTAGTTTACTGGTGCAATGAGTAGTCTCATCGCTTCATCATCACGATCGCTACGATGACAAGAAAGCCCGTGGGGAGCATAAAACCATCACCTAGAGCTCGCAGTGCACAAAACACACGAGTTCCTACGGTCCATTTCAGGAATCATTCCTGGCGTAGGGCGCTATACCTGGAATGGGCGGTGCGGACGGACTCTGTGATTGGCTAATTGGGTCAATTAACCATTCGCAAAGCTCAGCCGTACCGCCCTTCCTAGATATAACACTGCAAACCCATCATTTCTGGTTCCTTTGATAGAACCGCCCCATAGCCGCGGATCCGTATCGCTACGACGCGTTTTCGTGGCAGCGACGAGGTTTAAGCCCTGACAAGCACCGCCTGAATGCTGACAGCTTCTGGCAGCCTTTCTCGAAATTCTTCAGGGCCCACGCAATTCGTGTTCGCAACCATACCCCTTCGCGACTATATACAGTCCTTTTCAAAAAGATAGATGGATTCAGCGTCTGCACCATCGCGATGGGACCTGAACGAGGGATGCGGAGAGAACATGCTCCAAGTGAGAGGGTCGAGTAGGTCCCGCCGCGATGGTGCAGTCGCAACACTAAGAAACCGCACGCGCAATCCGTCTATCTTTTTGAGAAGGACTGTGCATTGCTCAGCGGTTGCGACGCGGCGCGAATGAACCAAAACGGAATCGGGATGACCACGACTATGCACTACACGCGATTTGACAAGGACAAGATTTTACTGCATCAGCTACTGTCGCTTTTGGTACCGGCTATACGACAGCAAATGCACTTGATAAATAAGCTACACTGTTCAATTGTGTCATAGAAATGCTTCGATGATCAAATCGCTGAACAAATAAAGCCAATGAAAAAAGTCACAAATAATTAGTTTAGTGACAGGTTGTGCCAGGTGCGAATAAAGAAACAATAGGACCAACATGGAAAACATAGTGGAGGATTATTCAACGAGCATCCTGTACATACAATTTCTGCGCTATTACTCAGTAAAGTGCAAGGAAAAACCACTCGAAGAGGGAAGTTTCCGATAAGAAGTAAAAAATACTACTATTTACTTTGCATACTACGTACGTCTTCATTCCGCTGTTATCAATTTAGATAAATAAACAAAAGGTGTGTGTAGTTCTGTCACTGAAGCTATCAACGTTAGCCACCTACTTCTTTGAAGTGATATCCCATTGAAATGAACTGTATCCTGACTCCTAAACTGCTTATTTCGCGCATCTAAGAGCCTTCTTTCAATCAAAAAACAAACTTTACAGCTGCATTCCCGCATTGTCACGGAACAGATAACCCATAAACTTAGTTGGAAGACTCGAAATTCCTTAAGAGCACGGCGACATCGCTGTCCGGTCAAAGACTACTAGAAAAAGTAATGTGGCGACGTGTGGCTGGTGAATCGATGGCTCGGCAATTCGCCGGCCTGACAACCAGCACGCCTTCTAGGGAGCCCCTTCATCGCAGAAAAACAAAAATACCTCGCTAGGAGAACTCGAAAACAGTGGGGAGCAAAGACGGGGAGAAGAAAGCAACTGCGAGTTTATTGCCTTGTTTTGAGGCTTTTTTTTTTATTCTTGGGGGGAACGAAGCGATGCGAGCGATAACAAAAAGCAACGGATAGACGCGACATTTGCTCAGGCCGATAGAAGTCAGATGGGCGAATCGACAGTGGAGAAACAGGGGAGAGGGTGACGGTTGAGGGCAGTACAGATTGCAAAAAAAAACTTACTAAGGCAGTCGGTTGACTGTGAGCAAAGCAACCACTAGAAGGTTATTTAGTACATCAAGTGAACAACGGTAACTTTTCGAGTAAAGGTCATCCGCAAATAAAAATGAATTGCAAGTTTCCCCTAAAGGCCACACCCACTCAAATCTTCATGTTTGAGCGGGTGCGGCTTTCAGGACATCGCGGTTTGGAGAAGCCTAGAACTCTAATCCAATGGTGAAATAGCGCGAAGCATACGAGAAATCCATGAAATTGGGGTACTGCTTTCGCACACCCCCTCCCTTGTAACATTTGCCGGTCCCGGCACGCGAAATTCATGCGTCCTTGTGTAAGTGCGCGGGCTTTTGTGATGTGGCGTGTCGTTACTAACAATAAGAGTATCCCCAGACTTCGCCAGTTCGAAATGAATCAAAACGAACCGGCGATAGAAGGGATAAGGATCGTGGAAATGATACGTATCGATTGCCACGTCGATCGCCTGGAACGCTGCCAAACGGAGCTCATCGCCGGTACTCTCGAGGATGTGCTCACTATGAAGTGGCTGTGTGAGAGATGGCGATAATGGGAAGGATGCCTATCGATTGCCACGCCCCTTTGATTATCATCCCTCTTTCGTCTGAGGTTTCCTTATTCACGTTATCCATGTGGCGACCGCCGGCGGTCGTGGCGATCGCCACGATCGCTCGCGAAGTCTGGGGATACTCTAAGGCTCGAACCAGACTCGACGGCGAGCAGCGCTGGGGTGCAAAACTCGTCATTTTCAAACAAATAGACACCGAAATGAAAACTAACTGAATGAAATCGCATCAAGGAGAAAGAAAAGAAAGAGGACCCAAGCAAACATTAGCATCAGCCATTAGTGTATCAGCGTTTCAATAAAGTTGTACTGACATTTGACCTCAGAGATTATTCACAGGTATTTCTCGCACTTGCTGCGGCAAAGGGCTACCGCCTGGGGCAAATCCTTGGGGCAATCATGTGATCGGCAATCTATACGCCTTACTTACATGCGTTCATGTTGCATTGTTTCTTCTATGTGCTGCCAGTCATTATATGTAGTGAAATCTAGCCCCTTATATAAACCCGCTGAATACTTTTGAAAATATCAAAATTATTTTAAAAACTCGGAACACCCTTTATGGTTCTGTAGAAATGTTCTCATACATCTTCTCGGTTGTTTTGAGCATTTTTTTACGATTTTCGTGCTTCCTTCAGTGCTTCAATGTTAGTCTTCGAGTTTGAGACATATTGGGTTGATGGCAGCCGCTCGACGCTGCCGAGGGGTCGGCCGACGCTAGCGTCGCCCATACCTGCACCGTCGACTCTGGTTCGAGCCTAAACGAGCACGTGTAAAGCACCCGCCTTCGTGATGGTGATTCCAGTTTCATCGCAGGTGACCCAAAACTCAGTGTCGAGAATTTCGGCGGGTTCAACCTTTAAAAATCCAACATGTGCAAGTCAGCTACTGCAGTCTAAGCAGCAGACAACCATTGTCTACCTCTACACAGAAATGCGTGCCTCTTATAGCGTCGCCGCACGAGAAACGAAGGATGTCGTGAGAGCATGCTCCAATTCAAAGGGTCAAGAGGTCCCGCTATGCGTCTCATGCGCCGTTTATTTTGATGGGACGCGTATCTATCGACAATTTTTAGATGTTTGCAAACTGAATTCCTAGTGTCTGGGCATCTATTACAACGCACCGCTCCGGAGAGAGAGACGCGATTTTTTCGAATTAAGACAAATGTTCGGCTTCGATATTCCCAGGAATTTGGGAGACTGTTCATTCTCGGGCTCAAAATTATGTTCAGTCGGGGTACCATAAGAAACCTGGCTATCTATACAGAACTCGACGCCGAGTGTGACCAAGCAATAAAATTAGAAGGACGAATATGTAACATACAGTGCATTCCAAATGGCCATAGAGAAGCGGTGGGACCGCGGCGCGGCGTTCTTGGGCACAGACACCAGAGCCGACATGCAGAGCCCCCTGTGTCTCCGTCCAAGAACGCCGCGCCGCGGTTCCGCACCTTGTCTACAGCGGTTTGGAGTTCACTGTATATTGTGTTCCACATAGGACAATAGGTAGAGAGGTGCCAAAGAGCAAACGAGCGAGGAATCGTGTGCAGCCACTGAAGAGGATAGCAAGGGAAACAGTCCATGTGCATAAATATCCAACTATCGTCGCATTTGAAACAGAGTAATTGTCCACAATCAAATATTGTTCCAAATGAGAAGTAGGTAAATTTCAAGTTCTAATTCGCTTGTTCACAATCGATCACCTGCCTATTTGAGAGAACAGCAACCCATTACTCAGTAACTGCGCAATACTGCCCCTTTTAAAGAATTTCTCCAACGCAGTGATAAGATTACTCACCATTTCGCGAACACGAACGCAGAAAAATGAAACAAACGCATTGCGCCACGCCACAGGGCACACGTTATTACGGAGCAATCCACGTAAAGCTGCGGACCAACTGGCGATATCATGATACCTGCAGGTTTACACCGCCCGAAACATGAAACTCCCGCTTCAACAGGGGAGAGAGCCGTGAGTGCTAATGGCGATGAGGAATGTCACTGCGTCACCTGCAGAAAAAATGATGGTATTGTTTGCTTTCCGGTATGTATCTAAACATTTATCAGAGTGAAACTGCTTAGAAAGTTCTTGAAAAGGAATTAAAAGTGCATAATTGCTAGGGACTTCAGCGTTTACACCATAAAACTATTGCTAGGCTGGTTATAAACATAGCAATTCAATTTGAAGGACGGCAGTGAGGGTTGAAGAGGGCTGCAAACCAGCCACAGCCCAGAATGGCTGCGTGCAATTGCAGACCATGCGCCTACCGTAATCGACGCCTAATTTTAATGTTTTTTGGGTTGCCAACGACCTTTCATAGGTTTCAAGGCAGTTTTTTGTTTGCTAGAGCACTTTTTGAGTGTTTCATGAGATAGAAGACGTAGAGATGTGTCTATTTTCTCATTTAACCTGGTGTATGAGTGACCAAACTTCGTTTGTTTCGCGACTTAGTTTGAGATGGGAACACAGTGCTACTCGGCTAGCCCTGCCCCAAAATTCCAGGAAATTTTTCGCTCAAACTTCGATTGGGGGGGGGGGGTTACGAGGTGCTGAATACGAGTACGGTATCCGTTCTGCACCGTAACCCCGTTTTTGCAGGGTTACGGTAGGTATACTGTTGATACGGTAACCCACAGAACTCTCTCAAATGTCGCATAGAGGGGTTGTTTTAGGTGCTGCTCACAGCTATCAACATCAATTTGCCTGTCACCCTCGTTTTCCACCTGAAATCGGCATTTTCTTCAAAATTCCTGCCGTATACCTACCGTATCTTAACAAAGATAGGGTTGCGGTACAAAATGGACACAATATTCGTGATCAGCACCCCAAAAAAAAACCCATAGGCAAAATTTGAGGGTATTTTGTGAGATATGGTACTTACAGTATACCTACTGTAGCCCTACAAAAATGGGGTCGCGGCACAAAATGAATACATTATTCGTGTTCAGCGCCTCAGAAAACCTCCCTAGGCGAAGTTTGCGCGGAGTACTTCATCAAGTGTAGCCAACTTGCGGATCACGGTCTTGCTGTACATAAGAGGTTAAAGGCAGGGGACCACCTCGTTTTTCACATCGACGATATCAGCAGATTCTTGACCTCCCTGCCACGCTGATTCCAACAGTGTACGTCAAAAGTCACAGAAGTTACAAAAACCCTGTTTTCGATAGGGTCAAAATACCCGCTTCTTGGAGCAGGGGCGGAACCGCTCCAAAAAGCGGGTACTTGGTGCTGGCTGCCCGGCACGACAGCAACGTCGGGTGAACGCGCCTTGTCCTGTCCGATCGATGAGATCAACGGTGATACACGCCATTGCATGTAAATTTGCTCCAGCAAACTGGTACAAACCCCGTCACGGAAAACGGGTTTAGAGATCATTTTGGGGCATTTCAAGTATATTGCCGGAAACAGTGCATCGAGGAGGTCCGGAATACGTTAATAACTCGAAAACGATATGAGCTGGGCCTCAGCCTTCAATAAAAATTTTGTTTGAAATGTCTTCGTGAGTTGACACCGAATGTTGTAAACAGGGGCGACTCAAGTTCAACTTGGGGTTCACGAACTTATATGAAATGATGTTGTCTTCAACAGCTCCGGTATGCATATAGTATACTCGACCTCATCGAGATAAGAGATGAGATTCTGCGTACACTTGTATGAGACTTTCTCAAATACAAATATGTCGATTAACACGACCGAACTGTTGGAATCGTTCGTAAATGATGTCAGAGTTGGCATTTTTCAATTATGCAATCATCTCACCTTTAAAATCATCGACAGTGGATGAGGAAAATCAGGAGTCTCAGTTAAGAAAATCCTTTTCAACCTGATGAGCTGTGACCCGCGTCTATTTACAGAGGTCGTCTGGAGAAGATTAAAGAAGAACAAGATTAAAGCTGTCGAGGCTGAGTGCATTCGGCTAACATCAGTATTTCGAGAGACTAGTAGCTCGTTTAAGACTATGCGATGAACTAAACCACGGTTAATTGCTCATATAACTTCACAAATAAGATGATTATTCTCTATGTAGAACTAAAATCTCACAAAAACCTCACAAATCACTCAAACAGTGCTCTAGCAAGCAAAAAACTACCTAGAAACCTATGAAAGGTCGTTGGCAACCCCAAAAACATTAAAATTAGGCGTCGATTACGGTAGGCGCATGGTCTGTAATTGCACGCAGCCATTCTGGGCTGTGGCTGGTTTGCAGCCCTCAGGGTTGAACAACCTACTAAACCACAAAAAAGTAACGAAATCAGTCCGGATGCAATTTAGAAAAAAAAAACAGCCGCGATATGACAGTCACCCTCATAGCAGTGCCGGCCAATCATTCTTGCATCACAGAATACCGCCTGTCTGCCCTGCCGCGCCGCGCCATCTGCGCAACGCGGCAGACCAGCTGGGTATTGTGGTTGTCGGACTTTGCCAGTGTTAATGTTTTGCCTATGTTATCACCTGAGCATTTCGGAGTGAAGACAATGACACAAAAAAATGGTAGAAAACACCGCCCGACAAGAATATAGTCCAGTAGGCCTGCCGCGCCGCGTCGATGGTACAGCGCGGTAGACCAGATGGGTGGCGCTTTATTATGCAAGAGTGATTGACCGGTACAGTAAGTTCTTCCATAAATGGCACTACCAGCGCGGTTTCGCAACCAGTCGCTCTGGTTTTGACACGTTCTGACACGTCCTGACACGAACCAGGCAGGTACGAACATGTTATGGTGGTTCAGGCTCGTTAATCCCCGTTGGAACCCATGTGTTTTTTGTTAGAATGTGTCAGATTTAGCTATCACTGCAACGGAACCGCATCGCAGCGGTTCTGCGTTGCGGCTGCGTGGCGGTGCCAACAAAATGGTCAAAACAGACGGAACTGTAGGTTTTTCTTTCAATGTAAAAACGATATTTGCTGGTAGGAGCAAAAAAGTATAGTCTACTTTGCCAAGAGTGAGTGCAGGAAAGAAATTAGGGAAAATAGAGTACATAATTCATGCAGCACTCAACGAGGCACATAATCTGTCTCAAAATAATTGGCGGATTCCTCGCGCGGCTGCAGAAATGCGCTGGGATCCAAATGCAGGATGCCATAGGAAGATGCTTCAAGTGAGAGTGTTGAGTGGCTTGCCGCGCGCCTCATGCGCCAATTATATTGCGACAGAGTGCAGAAAAATACCACGAATAGGCAGAATACTGGAAAAAATGGAAGGGAATCTCCTCATTCTTCCAGCGAATATTCAGCATTACATTAAGAAAAGTAAATTATTTAGCAACACTAAAATCACGGATGTTAGCTGGAAAACTGTACAAATTAAATATCGAAGGCTGCACCTCAACCGGTTGTGAAAAGCTGCAACAAAGCGCTTTCACTCGCAGACCTCCCAGGCATTTACAGCCCGTCGAAATCGTAAATCGCCGAAATACGCGGCCGCGCTGCCAAGGACGACCGACCAGTCGCCGCGGCTAATGCGGCGGCGGCGCGGGCGACGCAGAGGGCGATCAGAGGACGCGGCGGGGGTGTGGCATAATGTGCCGCTTTCCCTCCCGATTACGTACGGAACCGGTTGTCGATGAGGTTTAGCAGCGTTGACAATCGCTGCTTCACAAGAAGTGCGGATATTCCGCAGCTGCTTCACACGTCAATAGCTATTGGCTTGTGATTGTGGTGACGGGGGAAACCCAGAGGGTAACCGCGCAGATCTGGGTGAAACCTATCTGGTTTGAAGCTCCACCCTAGAAGACGCTAGGGTAGGCATACCATTTTTGCGCTGGGTTCTGAGGTGCATCATTGAGATTACCCTGGGTAAGCGTGTCCATGCCATTATCAAAGACAGGTAAATTTGTGTGGTGTTAACACGTTTACCTTAAGTAATCTGAATGATGCATGCGACCTCAGACCGAGAAGAAGAGTACAAAAAAAAAACAATAAGCCCTTGCGGGATCCAGACCATTGATCCATGGGTATGATTACCTATGGCCGTGAGATTACCCATGGGTGTGAACAACGCCACGTTTGTGTAAGCATATTGACGTGTAGCAAATCTCGGACGCATCATTGATATGTAAACATTTTACCAATTCCTTTGTAGTAACGTAGTTATAGATATTTTAGAGTATTGCACACGTAGTGGGCAAAGCAGACCTTCTCTCTAAGTTTTTCATTAGATTTTTCGAACTGGAACAGCTAGAAGGACAACAAACTATTTAAAAGGTTTAGGAACGACAAATCAGTAGACAATGGAAATGGAAGGGACCTTCAGGAACAACGAAAGAACGGACAACTCCCATGAAAAATCTTGCTTGTTCTATGGGGAGACAAAAATTGCTACCGCGTGGGACCACGTGCTCGACCGGTCGAACACGGGTCCCAGGCACGCAAAAGCGCGTGTGTCGCGAACGTGTTAAAGTGTAACCCGCGTGCATCACTGCAAGAATATGTAGGTAAGCGCGCCTCTTGGGTGAGATTCCCTATGGGGTCGCATGCATAATTGATATCACTCAGGGTAAACGTGCTAAGACTCCAAATTCACCCATCGTTAAAACTGGCGTCAACACGCTTATCCTGGGTAATCTCAGTGATGCATTCAAGCCTAGGCCGTGAAATGACAGCCGTGTATAGGCGACATCATGCTTGGGTAATCATGCTGGTAAGTGGCAGGTAAAGGGTAAGTTTAGCTACGTTGACACCAATGGGTAATACCCGGATGCATATCGGCTCTGAGAGGTACCATTTGGATCTTCAGTGCCTTGCAATTCCCGTGTAATATTGTTCTACGGAAGAGTGTTCAATTGCTTCCATGTGTAGATCCTAGGAACATCTGAAAAACAGTGGCTGCTGCGAGATTCGCAACGAGTTGTTGCCATGAATATATGCAAATTATGTGCAACATCATCAGTTTTGATGTCGCATTTTCATGGATTCAATGGTGATTTTCGTCTATTGGTTAAATGTGGGGGAGCCAACCAAAGAGATTCAGTTGCGGTTGCACCCCTCGCTGTGGGTGCAGCGCCACGTCACAGGTTAACCCACGTTGAAACGCGTTAACCGCTACAGGGCCAACATTGGGGTTAACGTGTACCAACGTGGGTTAACAAGTGATGTGACGCTGCCTCCATTGTGAGGGGTGCAATCGTGACTGAAGTTCCCTGTAGTATGAACGAGTGGGGGGAAGGGGAGGGGGGAAACGCTTTTGACCCCCCCCCCCCACCTCAATTCAAGGCACAGAAGAAAATACTGGACCTGGGATCGCATGCATCATTAAGATCCCCAAGGTAAACGTCTCGAAATCACACACATCTGATCATCGTTACCTTGGGTAATTTCCATGATCCACGTGGAACCTGCTCTTCTACCCAAGCTCCAGAAAAAGCAACCTGCCAGTGGAAACGCACGAAACAACAGAGCAACTAGGCTCAAAGAGCCCTCATTAAAGGTAAATGAGCTCGCGCGATGCAGCTCATCGCCCGTCGGCGTTTACTCGTACAAGGGGAGCTAGCGCCGATCAATCGGAAGCGATGACGGCGCTTTGATATTTAGCCGTAAACCACAGTGTAATTGTGGTGACTATAGCAGGCTGAGAGTTAATCAACAAGAATTCATGGAGCGTATAAACAGACCAATTTAGCAAGGCTAGCTTCAAAATGTGTAAACAAGAAGTCTTGATCAAAAATTAGTGAAATAGTGGAAAAACTAAATGGATATCCATTCCACATGACTGTGCCCTCACCGTAGCTGTCAGTGTGGTGAACATTCATGATTTTAACACAAGTCAAGCGGTAGAAAACATTGCGAGCATGATCGAGACTTCCAGGCTCCACTACGGCTAAGCGAGGATCTGTGTCTTCATGCAGATAAAAAAAAGTGAATTGATGAAGTAGAGACAGAAGAAGGTGAGAATCCAGCAAAGTGGATCCTCAGCCCCGCAAAAAAGAATTGGAGGATGATCCCTCCATAAATTTCAAAGAGAACACCAGGTTCACCATATCCCTAGCCTCCTTTGAACGCAGAATGAACAAATTTGTGATCAGTCATCGGCTTCCTATCCTTGTTTTTTTGGTAATTTCTTTTCTATATGTTATTGCTACATCAGTGCGAAACTTCGCTCTTTTCGGAGGACTTTCTCAAACTTTTACCAACAACGAAAAATTCAAATCATTAGAATGAAATGTTCATTCTCACGAGATTTCAGAGCTTGATTTCAAATCAAGCTCAATAGTTTTCAGGCAATAAAAAATGTGAGGAAGTGTGTGCTTTAGATGGATTCGGAACTTTGATCAAGTGGATTTTCATTGCAAAGTAGGCGCTGCTGATGTCGAGAAGTGTTACAAAGCGAGAACTGGTACCTATTTAGGAGTAAGGGATTTACACAACGACAGCAAAGAACACTTTACAAAACTACTGAGGTGATCAAACCTGGACAAACGTAGTGTATGTAACGTCGGTTCCACCATGGATAAAATGAGAAGATGCAACAATTTTATGAAGTCCTCGAATATGCACATACAATGACATAGTGTTACTCAGTAAGTACTGGAATTCAGGATTGCTCTTCTACAGGTGCTCGTGGATAAACTGGGTTGCTGCCAATGGGCATCCGAATAGGACATTAAAGTTACTAAAAATATAAATTTTTAAATAAGGCAGTTAAAAATAAACGTTCAAAATTTATAATGAAAACGAACAATTCAAGCTAAGCTACATAGCCCAAATTTTTTAAAGGTATTTTTTAACACATTCGCGACCTTACGCTTTTGGCATGGTGTGTCACGTGGGACACACGCACTTTTGCACAAGTAGGACCCGTGCTCAACCGCTTGAGCACCTGGTCCCACGCGGTAGGAATTTTTCCTCTGCTGTATAGTACTTCGAAAATGCGCGAATTTGAGACGAACTAAAACGCAAATATGCACGAGCTTGAAGCTAATTCAAGAAGTACACCTGCATAAGAGGGAGTAAGTAAGTAAGTTAATCTTCATATAAATTGTTCTTTTACTTGTGGCCTTCAACCACGCATTAAAGAAATACGAGAGGATATCTGCTCTGCCCATCGCGTGTATAAATCGCTTGACCATTTGTTAGTATACCACTGTATAGGAGTTTGCTCATTAAGATTGCTTCACAAAAATATAACTGTGAAAAGGGCGTGCTCACCCGGTTGAGCACGCGGTCCCACGCGTCGCACCATGCGTGCTCAACCCGGTTGAGCACATTGTCGCGAATGTGTTAATGTCTTTTAGACGAATTCGACAACCCAAATTATCATGGTGAGGGGCTTCACTCACTCACCCATTCATTCAGCTGACTTGCTTAGCTCTATACTTATTTATCTTATCATGTAAGTTATATAACAGCAAAAAAAGCAAAGGAAACGCAAACATTATTCCCACATTCAATCTACATATGATGACGAACTTTTTTCGTGCTCTCAATCGACAACAGAGAAAAGGCAGAGTCAAGTGAGATTATTTGTTCATATCCGCCTAGCCAAGAAAAAATAACTCATCCATAAATTTTATCAGTATCTCCCATGAATTTTAAAAAACACTGCTTTTGCAGTCAAAATCGTGGAGGAACTGTAGTGAGTTTCTGTACGTGTAGCGCTTATCAGACTACTGCACAAAGAAGTGAACGACTTGCGGCAGGCAGTGAATGGAAAACTAAATTTCCTCACGGAGATAAGATTAATGCTCTCCAAATAGGTGTTAGTGCAATGCTTAGACAAACTTATATGTACGTAGCTCTTCCTACTTCTAAACACTCTGGATAGCCAATAAGCACGATTAAAGAAGTTAAGCCACTTGGAATGGACTATAGCAAAATGGAATGGAATGTACTACAGATTTCCACGGACTTCTTCAATCTTATCGTTTCAATTAAATTAGTCATATTATATGTGAAATTTTTGTCTTAAAAGACTATAAAAATTATAAAGATTCATTAAAATTCAACTCATCTTCACCGCTACGATTACCGTGACGTAGAATCAACGAAGAAAATTTTTATTTGCAGTAAAATAAAACACTTTAGAAAACACAAAGTGAGTCATGAATACCCTACTTTTCTCGAAAAATTCCACGAGATTTGTGGAAAGAAATAAACCGACCGCTGCAAGGAGAAATTTAGCAGAGGGTTATTTCTGTCTGTCTCCAAAGAGGGATTGAAGGCTACTATTTGCATCTTTTGATCTATAGGCATAAAAAAGATTTTTTTTGGGAAAATTCAGGCACTGCGTACTCATAAAATAAGCATCAATTTTTCCATACTTATTACAGAATGCCTGAGATGCTTGTTTTCACTAATGAGTCAATGTCATGAAAGTTTGAAATTTTGTAGTTATGGTGCCCGAGAAGTATGGCGGTGTCAGTCGCGGCGACACTGGTTTTGATACGTATCGATTGCGGGAAGCACTGTCGCTGCTGTCATCGGCAACAAATCAATACGCACTAAACGAATGTAGAGCGGCCGCAGCGGCAGCACTGCTCAGGAATTAAGTACAGCAGCTGTGAAAAGCACCAATATATGCAATGGTCTATTGTCTGTTAACTCCGGGAGAGCCGATGGGAGGACTCTGTCCGCAATTACGACCGCAGTGGTGTCGACAGGCCAATCGGCTGGTTTTATTCAATTTCTACGCCTTCTTCTGTATATTTTAATATGTATCTGGTGCGATTCCTTTCATTTTGATGTTTCCCTTCGGTCTCTTTCCAAAAGCGTTCTGTGGCATCCTACCATCTGTGGAACCAGTGCGCGGACGTAATTGCGGACAAAGTCACACTACCGGCCCTCTTTGAGCCAAAAGACTATATGTGACTGTCCATTGAAATACACTGGAGAGTAGGCAAAAAAGATTCCCAAAGTCACTACTTTGGGCTTTTTTGGCGCGATACCTCCAAAACTTCGACGACCACAGATCACACAAAAGTGAAAGCGGACCTGTGCAAAGGTCAGCAATTTCTCCACGCAGCGCGTATATACGAATGAAATGGTTAGTCATTGAGAGTACAAGAGGATTCGAGAGGTGAACGAGCGCGCACACGTGTGTCGCTGAAAGCGAGGCCCTGCTTGCCATGAGGACGTCGGCGGCGAAAAATCAACAAGAGCACATCGCAAGTGACGATCGCGTACACTTATGTCTGGCCGGGAGCGTGAGAGCCGAGGCACAGCTATCCATCTTTGAATGTTTAGCTATCCATGAAATAAAGAGCTATTTACTGCATTTTTGGAGAAATATAGTGCTCAAGATAATTCGATAAAAAAAATGAAAAAAAAAAAAAACGTATCGACTGCCCAAACAGCTGGAGACGGCTACACAGATAACCGGATACGGGTAACCCGCTCATCCTTCAACCTCTGCACCACTATACTGGTTTTTGATCTACTTTGTCGATATGGTCAGAGGCAACAAGCACGTTAATCTGCATTTCGCGACTAAACGTTTCTACGTATAGCTTTCTGCGTACGTAGAAACAAAAAAGAATCGATCATTCCCTCTGAGGAAAGAATGGATACCAAGAAGTTTCGTTAGCCCGTTAATTACTTCGTTAGTTATCGGAATGGTGATCGTTACACGTTAATGCGCTACGGAAAGAGGTTATAACAATTTCAACAAGTTCAACGTGTCAACTCATTTATTATTTACCTGTCTCTGTGACCACTAACATGTTATTTGCAGGTAGGATTCAAGAACCTGACATGATCTTACTTGTTTCTCAACTTGTTAATCTGAAAGTTGACATGGTAAAAGCGTAGGATCTTCCGAAACTTCTAAAATAAGTTATGTAACTGTAAGCCTATTTGAGAAAGTGCATGAAAATAAAATGAAATACTACATTCTTTTGGTAAAATTACTGTAGCTGAGGGATAACAGGTCACTGATCATAACTTTGATCTATCGGTTTGTCGAATCATTGGCATATCGATCGTTGCGCGAAGCCGTCAGGCTCTGCATATGCTTCCACATCTCCTCCAACAATTTTCGCCCTTCATTTTATGTTTGGCCTTTTTCAATACTTCTATTTTTTCCATTGCTACTTAGCTAGTACTATTAATTGAATGAGGATTTTTAAGTCATTCTCCGTTAAAGGACATCTCATGCCTCCTCCATGGCTCTTTCTACGCAATTCAAGCTTTATTTGGCTTTCTTCTGTGCATAACAACTGCTTCCAGCGCCTTAAACATTAATGCAAGACTGATCATCTCTTGAAGAATTCTAATGACTAGTCTTCCAGCTTTAATTGAGCTTCTCGTCAAGCAAATATGATGGATATTTACTCCGATTTAAATTGTTTCTAGTAAGCGTACCTAATTAGTGGTTAGACCTAAGAGAGCCTTCATCCCTGGCTATCCTTGGTAGTGAATTTGAAAGTGTGCTGATAGATAGCATAGAAGTACAGATTCCTGGTTTCGGATACGTAATCTGATAACGATTGTGCTGTTACCCAAGTGCAGCAGCTGGGTATACCGAACGTCATGTATGGGTAAACATCTTTATGGTTGCAATAAAGAGTAAATTCTATTACGATAACACGTCTCAATTATGCATCCGTGCCCCGGTTTGTTGACAGCCTTAGCTATTTATTTTGTAACAATTTTTTTAGACACAGCGGCATAGTGTGAAAAGTTCGAACTTTAAGATGAGAATGAGCTGATTGCGGCGTAAGAAGAAATTCCACCAATGGTAGCACACCGGCACTGCCCCTTATTCTTCTGTGGTGCAAAAATGCCATAAGTGAAGCGTACGCGCTGTTGCAAAGCCTACCAATACAGCAACGTGCCACGTGGCTTTCGTGCAGGGCAGGAGGTGCTGCGGCACTACCTTGAGCAACGACACAAGCGCTTCATCTCCTCTTTGTGCAACGACAGGCAACGGTGGCCACTAGCATGCCCATGATTTTGGACGGGAGGATTTTTCTCACATACTAGCCCTAGGATAAGTAATCGGGACTAGGTCTGAATATGTGTTGTCGCTGTATGGGAGTTCCTTTCCATTGTTCATCATATGCACAGAGACGGTTGGAACCCTGCTGAAAATTTTTCTTTCATCCGAGATGCACAACTGCGATTCAATACTATAAAACTATGGCAGGACGGTGACTGTACTAACGTAAAAACAAATTTCCCTCTGTCTTGCACGTCTGGCTCCTCCTGGTTCCATTATCATTATAAATTTGTTGTTATGCTTTTTTTTTTCAACTTGGCATTTTCTTACTAAGGACAAAAAAATGAGGAAAATAAAGGTTTGGCAAAAATCGCATAGTACTGCAGAGGAAGGAAGGTGCTTTCATATGGTAAAAAGCACTCTGCGGAAGGTGGGCCATGGGATGGAAGAAATCGTAAATGAAAAAGGTGCAGGGACTTATGCTAACACCCAATATACATATTTCCGGAAGCCAGCGAGCCTATGATGATCATAGGGTTGTCGGTTCGATTCCGTTACCGAATATTTTTTGGAGTTTTGCCCTAATAGGACGAGATTGGCCTGAAAAAAATTACTTCAGCCCACTTTTTAATGGGGAGAATTCATCTGTTGACACGAACATTAAATAAGTGTATAAGATCACATCAACTTACTTTTGTTTCTATTAGGTGTTAACATAAGTCCTTGCGCTTTTTTCAGTAGCAATTTTCTCCGCCCTATTGCCACTTTTCCGTAACATCTCCTACACCTGCTAAAAACTCTTTTCTTCCTCTACAATTCTATCATCATGCTGCTCTTGAATTACTTGATTTGTTGGCTTGAGAGAAATAACACCATTTTTTGGAAAAACCCCATTTCCCCCTTGTATTCAATAGGAACTAGAAAGCACCCGATACTATTTGAACGTGGAAGCTCTGTAAAATATAAACGCGGAAGAACATTACCAGTGGAAGTGTTGGAGGACAAATTTGGGGGTGCTATCAAGGATGTGGTATGACGTTATCTTCGGGTAAGAAGGCTAGACCCATGCGAATGGATTCTTTTAGCAGAATTACCTCCATTATTTGGTAGCTTTACCTCCATTATTTGGTAGCTTTGAGAGGGAGGATGACCATCTAGACACAAAGCATTTCCCAAGTCTTCTGTAAAGAAATCTGTTCGGTCGAAGTGGTTGGTGTCATTAAGACCAAATACGTCTTCTTTGTGCTTCCAAAATCTCTGATAACGGGTCACTCCAAGCGAAAAGTCTCTTTCATACTTGACACAGGCCGTTTGGCCAGTTCTGATGGCGTTCCAAGCTTCAGCTGAATGCCAGAATAGGTAGTTGTCGGTTGCGCTGTTCTTTGTTGACTCCTTGCTTCACTTCGCAGGCTTGAAACTTAAAGAAACTGTCATTTTACCGAAAAACTTTTACAAAATTCTTGTAGAGGAAGGAAAGCGCTTTCGAATCGTGTATGATTTGTACCTGAGCGGTAACAAATAGGTAGAGAAAAGTGCATCCGAAAAAAGCGCAAGGACTTATGTTAACACCTAATACGTTCAGGCGAATTCTCAGCGAAATTTTCTGCACGGAATAAGCTGCGATTGTTAGTGGGTGACATGCCAGTGATGAAGAGCCGCATAGATTCTTTGGTTGATCAAAAATCTTCCAAACTCTCACTTTTTCTTATTCCATTTCTAATTTTTTTTTTGGAGCTGAGTGGTTCTACCGTAATCTGTGGGCGAAATTTGAAAGCCACGCAGGGCTAACACCGTTTCAGAATGACGAGTTTTCACTAAAATTGCAACTCTACGCTTTTGGATAACACGAACTAAAGAAAGGGCTGTTCACCTGGAACCTTCATTTATCCCTGAATCGTCCAATCCAGGTTAAGGTTAAGGTTTTGTTTGTTTGACTTTCACGCCTTGTTGAACTTGCGCACCACGAGTGCATAAATAAATAAATAAATCAGCCAGTCTCCAGCAGAAATTCAAGCCCCAGACCATTGCTGTGGCACTTGCTGATTGCTGAGTCGAAAAAAACTCAAAAGTAAATTCTTTTGTAGAATTAATGAACCGATTAGTTGCTGCATGTGCGATTGCCTCGAGATCCCTGAAGCCTTAAAATTTTGTGATCCTCAACTTTCCTCCCCTATTTTTTCAAGCATAATTTCTAGTTGATGTCTTCTTTATATCGTCTCCTGACAGCTTCTCACATACAAATCTATTTACAGAGAACTCCAAACGGCCAGTTGGATGCAGACCAGCGCCGCGGCGCGGTGTGGCACTCTGGCTGTCTGCTGTACTCCTTGACCAATAATGCTCTAATCATGCTCTCTGATACCCTCTGTCCAACGTTAGCGCATACTGGTCCGTAGCCAACTGGCTGTCTGGAGTTCCCTGTGCTTAGCTATTCTACGCAAAAAAGTTTCTGAATCTATGTGCTCTTCATACTCTAGGCCGTAGTCTCTTCATATCGTTTCGTTACCTGATTTGATCTATGAATCCAGTTTGAAGATCAATAAGTTACGTCAGCTGAATAATTATAGCGTTCGAACCTGATAAAGCGATTTGAGGCATAGCAAAAATTTTCAAGCCTCATTCATAGTCGTCGTCATCCTGACGCAGCATTGTTTCCTCCGATTGCGCCGCGTCGCAACAGGCTCGTGAACCTGTTTTTGCGGCGCTTCACTGGTTTAAACACGTCCTGACATGATGCATTTGATTCCCAACGGTTCAACACGTTCGAACCTGTGCAGTACGTGTCAGGACATGAGTGAATCAGCGAATCCAGGGTGCTGCTGAATGACGTGGATGACGTGAGCGACCACTCACTTTCTTCGATCAGGCTGCACCACAGTAAAAATACGTATCGATTGAACATCAGATTTCAGGATCTGTGCTATGTATTCCCTGCATGTGAAGGGATTTGCCTTCAGCCTCGGCTTCACTAGATTCACTGAACATCACTAGCCATTCTCACGTCCTTCAAGAACATCGCGGCTGAATCCACGAACTCGGGTGAATTTTCCCACGGTTCTGCTTCGGATGTCTGTTCCGCGTGAATTTTAAAAGTGTTGTGTTTCTGACAATGCACTTTGGAGCTGAACTTTTGGTAACTATCACTAAGATGAGAGATAATGTAGAATTTTCATTCATAAGTACACAGATAGACATTTGAGAATAGCGAATATGAATCAGTCATGTAAAGTAATGATAGAGGGCTGGCGTTCTCCAGCTGAGCACAGTTCGATCGAATTGCGTTTTTTCAACGGAATTCGAGGAGAATCGTAGAACGAGGAAGAGGCGAGGCTCTGTAAATATTTAGAGAAATTAGTGTTGCCAAAAATTCGAAAGAAAAATGTGAACGCAATTGTCGGATGGATTAAAAAACATTTTTTAAGGAATGAACTGGAGTCCTCACCTCGGCATCAATGACAAGGATTCGTTCGCGATCGACACTTTGCATTTCTTTGAGCGTTTCCTTGCTGCAGCAGTACAGGTACCATCTGAATTTAAAAAAATTTTTTTTCACAATTTCTTAGAAAACCTGCAAATGGAAACAATTCCTGGAAAAGTCCTCTGCCTATAAAATTGAAGTCAAAGCAATTCTGATATTTATAATTGAAGAAGATTTATTTTAAATTACCCAAAAGACTTTGGGAAGGTATGGAAAAGATATAGGGTTTTCTTAGAAGTGACTGCTTACAATCCCTCTCCCGCTCCTCACAGCGGCGTAAACCTTTTTTTTCATTCTAATCTGTTTTACATACCTGATTTCTTAAACACCCTCTCCTTCTCTCCTCTTTCTATTCTTGCTCACTGAATGTAATTAATTGAAACAGAGAACGAGTTTCAAAATGATCCATCCATTTTGAACTTGAGAGACGCTCTAGGAGATGGGATGCGAATAAGTATAAACAGCACGCGACCGGGATCCGTTAGGTGGAGTCGCGCGTGGCAGGACGCCAATTACAAAGAGCTATTGTAGTATGTATGAGCTCATTTCCACAGGTTCAGCCACGTTTGGGTAGTTTGTACTTGTGCGACAGTTGCGCCGCTGGGAAGTATAAACAGAGGCAGTTTCTTTCCACCACCCCCCCCCCCCCAAACT
>JARK01001705.1:194013-205208 GCA_000688135.1 Ancylostoma ceylanicum
CACACACACACACACACACACACACACACACACACACACACACACACACACACACACACACACACACACACACACACACACACACACAGACTTTCATTTTTATATATACAGATACTAACGAAAGTATGGTGATAATTACAGGGGGGGTCATAAATTATTGTAAAACGTTTGATCTTTTATTTCTCCCTCAGGGACCCATGCATTGTTCCGCTCTTTTCTCTGCCGAATAGAGGAAGGTTCAAAGTATCTTCCAGCTAACAAGGGAAGGATACTTAATCAGTATCGCATTTCGTAGCGAGATGTATTTTGCCTTACGAAGCTCGCGACGCTGATTTCAAATCTGTTCTCATCTGCTCCTAAATTTATCTCCGTGAGGAGTTATACCCGTTTTCCCATGTCAGGAACGCTCTTTTAGGGCGCACAAGGACAGAGATGCCTGGTGAGTCGTGGCGCAGTAGCAGGTTTCTCACCCTTCAGGATGAACATCGCGAGTTCAGTTCCTCTCACAATCTGCTGTTTTGCATCTTTCTTCCGCCTACTGTCTTCCTCTGAAAATCCATCCTATGCAATTTTATAAGGCTTCTCACCAATGAATTAATATTTTGCCAGTTTGAAACCATTTAGAAAGATTCTCAGCACACCGATTTTGGAAACAGTGACATGGCTGGTTTTACCAAGTGTACGAAGATTAAACTTTAGCAGTCCATACGCATTTATGGTAGATTAATACAAAATGCTGGAAACAAAATAGCTTCTCATAGTATGAGCAGTAAATGAAAAGACCTCGTTACAGTCACGATGCCCACAAACTCCTTCCAATACGTAAACACACACAATAAAACGCATGAACTATTGGAGTATATTAGTCTTCGTACACTTGGTCAAATCAGCTGTGTCACTGTTCCCAAAATCGGTGTAGTAAGAATCCTTCCAGATGTCCTTAAACTCCCAAAAGATCAATTTGTAGGTGGAAAGCCTTATAAAACAGCGTAGGGTGGATTTTCAGAGGAAAACAGTAGGTGGAAGAAAAACGCAAAATAGCAGACGGTGAGAGTAACTGAACTCGCGATGATGATCCTGAAGAGCGAGAAACTTACCATTGCGCCACTGCTCACCTGAAACATCGACCTCGTGCGCCCTACATGAGCGTTCCTGACAAAACGGGTCAAAGACAAATTTAGGAACAGATAAAAACAGATCTGAAATCAGCATCGCGAGCTGCGAAAGGCAATATACATCTTGTTACGAAAGGCGATACTGATGAAGTATCCTTCCCTTGTAAGATCCACTTTTCCGTAAAGGTTTTGCTATCGAGCAGTTGGCCTCGAAACAAATTTTTGAGAAAAGTGGGTCGTTGTGACAATTTTCCCTGGAAAATCCACGAAATCTTTGAATTGGATTTTACTGCTCAGATGATTCTTGAAGAGCAAGAAGTGCTCTTTCTAGCTGTTTCCGAGGTTTCCCAAGAAATCGAAGTCTAAGAAATAAGCGGGCAAAAAACCGCGGCTACTCCATGCCACTGGTAATGCACAATTTTCACCAAATTTCAGTTCCAGAAGTTTTTCCACTAAAAGACGGAACATCAGCTAGACTGTTGATGTGATCTGAAAACTAGAGTAAAAATGCTACAGAATGGCTACGCAGCCTCATCAGTAAGCCCAGATATAGACCAGCTGTGCTCGAAAACTAAGGCTTGGTTTTCTCATCCAAGCAACTTTTTGAACAGCTTCGTTCTGTGCTCTTATCCACCCCGACAGCAGTGGATTTTGCACATACATCTCAAAATAGGCTTCGAGAGTACGAGGCTATTTTTATCCAACTTGAATCCGTTGTCAAAAACTGTTTTTGTGGCTGCTTTGCTCAGGAATTGCGGGGGAGCTCAATTGGGCGGCACCCAAAAATCTGAGTTTGAAGTTTCCGCTAAAATTCCTCCGCCATATCTCGAGTATCAAGGGGATGTTTGTGATCAGAAAATAGAGGAAATTCAGCTCTATCAAGGGAGGCGTAGCTCGTCCAAAAACATTGCACCACCGCAGAGTAAAAAGCCAGCAAACGATGTACAATAACTTATGCCCCCACCCTGTACATTAATGATATGAATTCATAATAATCAAGGACTATGTATTACATTTACTTGGTGTCGTGTCGCTTAGCTCCAAATGCATGTGCAAGTATGTACAATGAGTAGGCGGTGCTAAGCAGTGCTTACTAGTAATACTTCTATGTGAATGAGCCAAGCAGGTCCATGAATCGACATCACTGCAATGAACAGAATTTGATGTAGGCACTACACACAGTAATGTATGGACAGGTACATAAACAAGGAGGCGAGGGAGGAAGAATCCGAGCCTATAGAACTGCTCATTTGGGCAAGTAGGCCTCCACTGTGTTGACTATGACTAACGGGAAAACATATGCTTACGTGAGAAGTGCTCGAAGAAAATGAGAAGCTAGATCACCCCATTCTCACATTTTCACGCCTGAAAAGTGCGTGGAAATGAGAAAAGGGAATACCACGTCTCACGCATGATGTGTGATGTAGAGTAAAGTGCCGTGGAGTTGATGGAAAAAAGATAATTACTCTGGTGAGTAGCGTCGAAATTTTTTAACCCACATTGGGATTCAAAAATATGTGGCTGGAACTTGGGTAATTGAACCTATGAAACCCCCATTTTGTGAAAAACACTGAACGAGACGAACGAAAATTCGCG
Organism: Ancylostoma ceylanicum; assembly: GCA_000688135.1. Taxonomy (NCBI): domain Eukaryota; kingdom Metazoa; phylum Nematoda; class Chromadorea; order Rhabditida; family Ancylostomatidae; genus Ancylostoma; species Ancylostoma ceylanicum. The sequence continues at coordinate 196,725 of JARK01001705.1, forward strand.
TAAACCCGCTTAAGAATGAGCCGTCGTCGTTTTCGTACATACATCGCCATGCATGGACCCAGACCGCGATCAGATTCCCTCATTACATGGCTTCTTCATTTTACTGCATAGTAGTTGCTGTCATATTTCGCTTGTGTCCTCCAAACCAAGGTTGTTTTTGAAGTGAAATGAAAAACGACCATTCCCATAGATTCACTGCAATGCGATAGCCTGGCTTAGTTCGTAGAAGACCACGTATTTTTAAATGAGGTAGGCACTGGAAAGTCAGTGAAACCTCAGCAACAGATGAGAGGAGCAGGGGGGGGGGGAAGCAGAAATAGGTATAAAGAAAGAAACAAAATAATGCGAACAGTGAGAAAAAGCGACGTTATTAGCGAGAATACCGCAGGCGCTCTCAAAATTTGCGTAGTATAAATGGCAGTGGTGCCATAAATTTCAAGTTTTCCTTTCATGGAATTTGGAATTTCGAATCCTTTTCCCGTTACCCCCTTGCCCCTTTACCCTATCTCCCTCTACCCTGCTGTCTGCAAGCGCCGCTGGTAAACTGCTAGGGAATCCATTACTGGAACAAGTGTAAACCTGTAGAACCTGTAGCAACAGGTCCTAACCTGGCAACACCTGGTTTGAACTTGTAGAGATCGTGGTTTTTCTGGGTTTTTGAGTCATGAACACGTATAGACATGTATAAACGTGTGGCACCCATGAAAGGCCAGGTCGAAACGAGACGCAAGTCCACGCGTTACGTTCTGTGTGCCTTCCTCCATGAAATGAGCTATAACTGAGCAGTGGGCAGTGCTGAAGGTATGATTATGCGGCTGAATGAATTCTGGGTATTATACGGCACCACAATCAACGGCTGAGTCACTCGCAATGTTTGATGCGTTATCTCAAAAAATTGCTGCGATAGACCTTAATTGCAGGAGAAAAACTATGCACATGTTCCACGAAATTGTACTTAAACAAACACATTGGTGATAGAAGCTAGAATACAATGACATTTTCTCAGAAATTTCGTGGCAAAGCGCCTGATCATCCTGTTTTTCTGTGGAAATACTGCAGAAAGACGAGCAAAAGCTCAAAGAGCGTGTGACATGAGAAAATGCAAAATTTACTAGGGGAAACTAGAAGAGAACATTTGCCTCTTTTGGGTACAAAGGTCGAAATACACTATACTATACTAGCTTTCACCTAAGCTATCCGAGGCCGAATTCCGGCGTTGCCGCGGCCAGCCACGTTTGGCCGGCCAAATTTATCCACCGACATGTGGACAGTAGATACGGTAACTCCTTTAAATTTCGCAAACAGGGGCTATTCGATGTGTTGAACACGAATATGGAGTTCATCTTGTACGACAGCCTCGTTTTTGTACCACATTTGACCATCTTTCGATTTTCGATCTATGATCGACTCTCTCGAATTTACCGGAATGCTTCGATTTCAAATTACATTCACCCTCTAAGACGTTGAGAGGAGGGCGAGGGAAGCAAAAAATGAGCTCTGGATCGTAGCAGGGCATTTCCGTGGGATTACCAGCCAAAAAAGCAGAGATATGGGGAGACAATCACTTCCGCTAACATGCTCACACAGCCGACCGAAGAGCGGACACCACATGCACTGCATTATATAGCCATATTTAGCGGAAGCTTCATTGCCTGATTTACTCTCTGTGCTTAAGTAATGTCTGCTACGACAACACTTTTGTCTTCAGAAACAACCATCAAACAAAAACCTCTTAAGCACCTCTCATCCTTCTTTGATGAGGACCCGAACGCCCCCGTCACAAACAAAAAGAAGGATCGGAAATGTTAAGAACATGGCCAAAATGGGCGCGCGCGGGCGAAGATTTGCGGTCGTAGACGTCTCCTTCCAAAGCGACATCAGCGGAAACCAATTAAGTTCGCGTTAGAATCCACATTCGGATGGACGGGCTGTCTGCACTTGGTGGTGTGTTTAGATAATTAAACTTCTGCTACGAGACAATCTCCAAACGACAGGACATAAGGAAAAACGGCTTAGTGAAGAAAGACCACAGCTCTCAGCTGATTAAATCTCACTACATTACCTGCTCCGTTATTGAAGCGAATGGGCGAAGCATGGAGTGCACAAAAAAGACCAGAAGCTGGGGCAGTACCTGTGCATAGAGAGCAGGGTGTAGGTCTGCCCTCGTTTGTGAGGTGGGCTATGGGCGGTGCCTTGAATGGAAATACTGCTATTACGGTAAGGGTAAAATTAGTACCTTCCGCCTTAATAATTAAATAACTCCAGGCAGGGCACTAGTAGAGGGTATGATTAACGAGGAGTAAAATTATAAAGCTAGAAAGATGTAATTACCTCAAAATTGTTGATCTTAAATTATCTCCATTACTGAATTAGTTCCTCCCATTGCAGAAAAAAAAATCAGAGAGCGAGCAGGAGAGGTATGTAAGCATCAGTGACAGAAAATGGGCGGGAGGCGGATAGGGAGGGGGGGGGTGGGAAAGAATTGGGATCTCCGCCACTCTTGGGACGGTGATCGAAAAATAAAGTTATAAATTTGAAAAAGTTTGAAAAATTTTTATCAAAGATAAGGGTGGATGCATTCTTCCCCATGCCATCTCGTCCAGATACGGAGAGAGAGGCTTATCCACTGGAAAAATGACACGGAATGAACGATTATTCGCCATAGTATAGTGCAGTAGTATGTAGGTGCAATAGGAGGGAACTAAACTCAATAAAGAAATGAATGGAAGAGAGAATGAGTGAAGGACTGAGTGGATGGAATAAATGGATGATTGTATGGAAGAAAAACAAGGGTCGAAGGAAAACCAAGATAGAAATCGCGGATATTCAAATGAAGTTGTCGACACGACGCAGAGAGGGAGAGAGAGGCAGAGAAAGAACGGGATGAAGGGAAGTTTCTCGAAAGAGGGAAAATAATACAGAGTTAAGTATGATGACTATAAAAAGCAATTTTCATATGATCCTATGCTCCTCCCTTTTCCCAGCAAAGATTCGACCCGCCCCACTCCTGGCAACCCTTATTTTCCATACAAATATTGTACAATCACCTTTCCCATACCCAGTGGTGGACGCAGAAAGTGCGTGGGAGGGGGGTGGAAACGCTATGATAGGGTCTGCCTTGGTGGAAACGCCAGTGTACGGCCCGCCTTGGCTAGGCAGTGATGAAAACGCCAGGCTACGGATCCTCCATGGCGAAGGGGTGGCGTAATCGACAGAATACGGGTTCGCCTTGGCGAATCAGTGGCGTGAACGTTGGAGTACGGGCCCTCCTCGGTCAGGCAGTGAGGAGAACCCCAAGATCCGGTCCGCCTTGGCCAGGCAGNTATTTGAAAATAATACAAAGTTTTATTTATTTCATAAAGTAATTTCAAAAATTTGGCGACCCATTATCGGACATCATGAAATCCTTGTTTATGTTCCTCTCCCTCCACACTATGCTCCCTCTTAGCCAGCGAAATCATCATAATCTTGACCCTCAACCTATTGATGACCGCGCGGCTACCCGGTGAGCCGCTCCTTTTTCGCACGGTCGAGTTTGAGAGATCATTAAGCCTTGATGTTCCCAGGGATATTCTCGGATGATGACATATTCTCAGTTCTAAGCCACTGTGACTATAAAAATCTATATTGGGTTTTCATTTTGGAAAAAAAATCGCCGGAAATCGAGAGGCGCGAAAAAACGCGCTGTCGTTAATAGGTTAGAGAGGAAGAAATAAATGCAGAAAAGTAAAGAAAAGTTCCATAGATTAGAACTGGTACGAGAGAGGAAGATAGTACGTTTCTGACAAAATTAAAAAAAATTATTAGGGAGAAAGATTGGGGAGAGTGAGAGGGAGTAGAGGGAGACAGAAAGAAAAATATTCTGCAGTCCAATCTTAGTAGCCCCAGAAATTTGTGCCAAAACGGACCGATACTCGCTTGAACGCATTCATGAAGGTTACAAGAGTCTTTCCAGCTAATATTACCCTAGAAGTGTGCGGATAGATCTCTGACAAACGGCAAACGCCCTTTTTGCAAAATCTCCTATTTCGCCCTCAGCCAGCTGTTAGAACAACACCAGTACTTTACTAAGAAAATGTGTGACAAGTCAATTGAGCAATGAATAAAGTGCAACGATTGGACATGAAATGCTGTAATTTGAAGTATGTAGAAGAACAAGAAGGTCAGTGTTAGTGCAACCGCTGCAAGTCTCCAGCCTCCATTGCAAGTGCAAACGCGATTTTTTCTCAAGCAGTAACGATGAAAAACCACTTGAACGTTAATCCCACGAGCACCACAAACAGAATATCTTCTTAATGAATTTGGCATTTGCAGCAGATGTGCGATTCAGAGCTAGATATTCTAGTCAAAGGCTGAACAAGTAGGTAATGCCACCCAGATGCTACCGTAGCATTTCCATAGGGATTATCCGGTTATGACATCCTGTAGAGCACGTCATACGAACAAAACACTAATCCACAGCTCCTTAGATAGTATTGCAAGTCCTCGAGATCAATCAGCACGGCTGCAGGGAATACTGCCATTTTGGGTCTCCTTTTATGTAATCTATATGTGCTGCGGTACTTCTGGCGGTACTGCTGCTCGGACCCTGTAGATAGGACGCAGAAATTCACAAAAAAATTTTTTTGTGAAGAAATCACCTAATTTTGGGTAGTGATTGATATCACTCAGGAAACTCAAAACTGTGTTTTGCATGGAATTGAAAGACGGAAATCCCACGGTTGAGACATGCGTGCTTATGTGAAACACGTTTTTAGTCAATAATTCCATATCAGATATGATTAAACCCATGCAAAACCCATGCGTGCCCATGCAAACCCCGTGCAAAATTCATGAACATCCAATGCATGGGACTGAGAAAATCGTGGGATTTTCATGGGTTCTGTATCAAATTAGCATAGAATTTTTGGAGACGCATGGATTTTGCATGGATTACTCAGGAGACTTAAAAACCGTGTTTTGAATGAGATTAAAAATGCAAATCCCATGGTTAAGACATGCGTGCTCATGCAAAACAAGGTTTTTTTGGACTAATAATTCTATACCAGTGATGGTCGAATCCATGCAAAACCCATGCATATCCATGCAAAACCCATCCATACCTGCGCAGAGCCCATGCAGAACCCATGCGTCTCCAAAATCCCATGCAAATTCGATGCAGAACCCGTGATTTTTTTCAGTCCATTGCATGGGTTCTGCATGGGTATGCATGGGTTTTGCATGGATATGCATGGGTTTTGCGTGGATACGCATGGGTTTTGCATGGATTTAACCATGGCTGGTGTAGAATTACTGATTAAAAAACCGTGTTTTGCATGAAATTCAAAGATGCAAATCCCACGATTAAGACGTGCGGGCCCATGCTAAACACGGTTTTTTAATCAATAGTTCTGCACCAGCAATGGTGAAATCCAAGTAAAACCCATGCATATCCATGGAAAACCCATGCGAAATCCATGCACAACCAATGCATGGGACTGAGAAAATCGTGGGATTTCCATGGGTTCTGTATCAAATTAGCATAGAATTTTTGGAGACGCATGGATTTTGCATGGATTTAACCTACTCAGGAGACTTAAAAACCATGTTTTGCATGAGATTGAAAAATGCAAATCCCATGGTTAAGACATGCGTACTCACGCAAAACACGTTTTTTTCAATCAATAGTTCTATACCGGCAATGGTTAAATCCATGAAAAACCCTTGCATATCCATGCAAAACCCATCCATACCCGCGCAGAGCCCATGCAGAACCCATGCGTCTCCAAAGTCCCATGCAAATCCGATAGAGAACCGATAATTTTTTCAGTCCGATGCATGGCTTCTGCATGGGTGTGCATGGGTTTTGCATGGATTCAACCATGAGATTGCAAATCCCACAGTTGACACATGCGCACTCATGCGAAACATGGTTTTTTAACCAATAGTTCCATACCACAAATGGTGAAATCCATGCATACTCATGCAGAACACATGCGTCTCCAAAATCCGATGCAAATTCGATGCAGAACCCACGAAAAACCCACGATTTACTCAGTCCAATGCATGGATTCTGCACGGGTATGCATGGGTTTTGCATGGATTTAACCATGGTTGGTACTCCGGAAACCTGGAAACCGTGCTATGCATGGGATTGAAATATGCAAGTCTCATGGTTAAGACATGCGTACTCATGCGAAACACGGTTTCTTCAATCAAGAGTTCTATACCGGCAATGGTTAAATCCATGCAAAATCCATGAAGAATCCATGCATTCGACAGCAAAAATGGTGAGTTTTTCGGGGGTTCTGCATCGAATCTGGATCGGATTTTCGAGACGCATGAATTTTGCATGGGTAAGCATGGGCTTTGGGTGTGGCATGCGTGGGTTTTGCACGGATTTCACCATTGCAGGTGGTATAGAATTATCGATTAAAAAATAACACAAGCACGCATGTCTCAATTGTGAGATTTGCATTTTTATTTAAATCTTATGCAAAAACACGGTTTTGAAGATTCCTGAGAATGGCCAAATCCATGCAATACCCATGCATACTCATGCAAAACCCATGCGTCTCCAAAATCCGATGGAAATTCGATGCAGAACCCACGAAAGACCCACGATTTTCTCAGTCCATTGCATGGGTTTTGCATGTGTACGCATGGGTTTTGCATGGATATGCATGGGTTTTGCATGGATATGCATGGATATGCATGGGTTTTGCATGGATTTGACCATGGCTGGTGCTCAGGAAATCACCATGTTTCGCATGAAATTTGAGGATGCAAATTCCACGATTAAGACGTGCGGGCTTATGGTAAACACGGCTTTTTTATCAATAGTTCTAGAGCAGCAATGGTGAAATCCATGTAAAACCCATGCATATCCATGCAAAACCCATGCAAAATCCATGCACAACCAATGCATGGGCTGAGAAAATCGTGGGTTTTTCGCGTGCTCTGTATCGAAATTGCATCGGATTTTTGGAGACGCATGAGTTTTGCATGGGTATGCATGGGTTTTCCATAGGTATGCGTGGGTTTTGCATGAATTTCACCATTGCTGGTATAGAATTATTGATTAAAAAATAGCACGAGCATGCATGTGTTAATTGTTTGCATTTTTCAATCTCATGCAAAAACACGGTTTTGAAGTTTCGTGAGAATGGTCAAATCCATGCAAAAACCATGCATACCCGTGCAGCACTCATGCGTCTCGGAAAAGCGATGCAAATTCGATGACAACATCAACAAAAAACCCACGATTTCCTCAGTCCACTGCATGGTTTCTGCATGGGTACGCATGGGTTCGCATGGGTTTTGCGTGGATTTAACCATGGTTGGCATAGAATTATTGATTAAGAAACCGTGTTCTGCATGAACATGCATGTCTGGATCGTGGGATTTGCATTTTTCTATTTCATGCATGACACGGTTTTCAGGTTTCCTCAACAACATCAATGGGAATGATGTACGAATTGAATTTGAATTGAAAATTCACAATTTGAAAGATACAATGCAATGCGAAAATCATTGTAACAACCATGTAACTACGAGGAACGCCAAAGGGCAAATTTGTTTGTCTTCGACTCCCCACAAAAAGCGGCAATAACGAAAGGGAACGTCAAATCAATAACTGGGAGAGGTCGCATGTCATCGTGCTTCCGTTGGAAAAAGCGGACAGCTACGACGACAAGGATATACGTGGTTCTAGTCCGTATATTTGAGTCCTTGTACAAACATAGAATAAGGAGAGATACCAGGCGATGTTCAGATAATGTCAAATCCTTAACTCCTTTATGCCAACCAATAAAAAATAGCGCGACCGCCAAGGAAGTTTGAAAAAATCGCTGACGTAAATATGCGAGAACTGATCCCCGCCAATGCGTTGGACACCTACTGGGATTTGCGGATGTGTATCATCGTGAGGGAAGAAGGGGCGTAACCAGGCGACTCTGATTGGCACGCCTGTCACAGCCACCTGTTTGACTCGTACGGCGCTAAGCACAAATAGACCATGTATTATGACGCCGTTCGAGTTCAAATCAAACAGATGGGCTTCACCAGTGGCCCCAGTGCGCCAATCAGAGTCACCTAGCCACGCCCCTTTTTCCCTCATAATGATACACACCCGAGATTTGCGTCACCTGTCCACCAATAATATGCTTCTCTCGTTTGTTACTCTTATCGTCACGACAATGATAAAGCATGGTATGAAAGTCGATATTTTACGAGTAACTATTACAGTGAGTAATAGCCAATCAGAATCACCTGGCTACGCCCCTTTTTCCCTCACGATGATACACAGCAGTTCTCGTGTTAAAAATGAAGAGGAAGACCTATTTTACAAGATGAATACATGTCATTGACGAAATGCGTGAGAATATGCTCTGAAATTTTTTCAAGAATTCCTTATGAAGTAAATTGTAATGTATCTTCTGTTATCAGTGTTCGATGAGAGCTTCTTAGTTAGTAGTTTTATTCCAGTAAGCTTTCGGCGCTTAG
>JARK01001706.1:9473-21756 GCA_000688135.1 Ancylostoma ceylanicum
AGCGAAATCTCCAACACAAAAATTTCGGTGGGTGCTGCCTTTAAAGGCAGCATCCGCGGAAATTCTTGCTTTGGAGATTTTCCCGAATTTAGGGGTTTTCGGGGACGGTAAACTCATAGGCAGGGATAAAACTGTGTGAAAGGAGCGAGAAATGCAAGAAATGAAGGCGCTCTTTAGCATGTGTCGAAGGCGCGGACGAGTGCTCCGCCGTGGGGTGTGCGTGCGTCCCGCCACGAAACCCTGTGAATGGTACGCATTGCACGCGTGCACTGCACCAGACCACCCACCGCGATAGCGTTAACTGGCGCGTCGGGCCGTTGAAAGGCCGGCGTGGCCGCGACAGCGATTCTTGTTTCTCTGCAGGTAGGTCATCATTCCTTGTGTTCTTCTCACATTTGTCATGTGCTCACTCTCTATTTTACCACGCACACTTCAGCTCCGAGTCGAGGATTTCCGCTGGTGCTGCCTTTAATGACAGTCCGCGGTGGACATTTGCTCCGACCGTACCCAGGGCCCTGCACATCAAAGTCCTTTAAACTTTTGAACGTGGGCCTGTTCCCAACTACCGCAGTAAATTTTTGAGTGAGTTACCTACGGAAATTTTGCTCCATACGAGCCCAATAGCCATACTGAAGCTTCTTACTGTTTCCAGTATTGCGCAGTTTATAGTAGATTCACGTCAACTTCACAAGTTGTATTCTGCTTTGCCTAACAACAGATTTGTCTCTTATTTGCTATTTCCTACTTTTCTTATACACGTTCACCAGGTAGCATTTCCAATATGACTAAACATGGGCAAGACTTAAGTAATCAGTCATCTTAACTCAATCACCCGAGGTATGAATAAAGAAGGTCGTGACTTTTGCGAAAAGTAACAGAAGCCGCAGGCCAAAGCCAATCTTGCTTATGAGCTACTACGAAGGCGATAATAATAAGTATCAGTGATAAATTGATGCGTTTTAGTCCAAATGACAAGCCAATGCTACTTATAGAGGCCGAGCGAATCCACCTAGGCCAGTGATTGATGAACATTGAGAAAATTTCTGCTGGTAAAAACTGCATCAGCCAGAATAACGGGCAAAGTTTCACATTGAGGAAAGAATTCCTAGTACATTTGCCCACATTACAAGAAAAATCAAAACACAACAAATGAAGCTCTTGAGTTGATGCCACACAGTGGATTTCAGGTCATTCTTCGGCATCAAACCTTCAAAGTTCGCAACCAAATGCAATCAATTGGTTCACACTCCCGAAATGTGTGGTTTGAATCAGTTTGATCCCCATTTTTATCAAGATACGGCAGTTAGGAGCACGTCCATGTTCAAAAGTTCAAAGGGCTTTGATGTGCATGCTCCTGGGTATTGTCGGAGCAAATGACCACCCCGGACTGTCATTAAGTTTCAACATATCGCATCGCACTATCGCGGCATGTGACACCTCTCAAACTTAGGTCCTTTCGCAGATGTGTACCATATGTATAGTCATTCACAAAAAGCCCAGCAGAACTGTAGAATGATCAATTGCCACGTCCGACTTTCACTGAACCTCGGCATGATGTGAATTATTTGGCTTGTTTCGTTGAGCCAACTTGAGGTTGTTACAGATCTTTATTAGGCTGACGCGTTTCGGCGAAATCGCCTTCTTCAGAGTCTGAAAGAGGGCAACATCGAGCAAATCATCCGATCAAACGCCGTCTCAACCTCGCACAAATTCTTGATCTCTCGCGTAAAAACATAACCAACAGCAGAAAAGTGAGTACCGTAACTAGTCCACGATCCACAGAGTGGTGGATGCGACCGCTGTAGTGTCAGTAAGGGCGCTATTAGAAACCCATCACAGATCAGAAGAGAATCTGTAGATAGGGTGCTAGTTCCCATGTGATAGAAATGCATTCGTCTTTGCGGTTCATTTTGGGGGTCTTGGCATTGATCCAAAGTGCCTCGAGAGTTTTGCGCGCAGATATTTGAGTCTCGTGAGCCAGGATCGTGACCTTTATCGTAAAATCGTTTCCATTGTGGCAATTTAGGCGATGGCTACCCAATTCGTTAGTGGGGCGAGATTTCGCTTTTGCATCTAAATGTTCCTTCACGCAAGCACACAGTGGACGTGCTGTTTCGCCGATGTACTCGTCGCCGCACTCCTTGTAGGTTATCAGGTAAACTACTCCGGCGCTCGTACAATCCCCCTGTCTCCCCTCTGGACAAACTACACACAGTCGATTCCGGATTATTGCTCGTTTGAGGTTGTGCGGGGGCAAGTCCACAGCCTCAACCAAACTACTCAGGTTTGCCTTCTTCAGACACTTCCTGATTGCAGCGCTCACCTCTGTAGAATGATCATTAAAGTTGTAAACGCCTAGTCTAAGCAACGCGGGAAAAGTACAAGCAGTCGGCCTCGGGAATTATGGGCGTCGCTCCACGAGCGTGGTCGCCGATAATGAACAGGGCGACCACAGCAAATACATGGTTCCACACCGAACTTACCGTTTATAAATAATTTGCATGTGCGCGACTATTGTGCTGCGACCAAGTACAGTACAGACCATAATGATAGGACACCCTCAGATTTCCTACTCCCGGCTTTTCCTCTGAGTACTGTTGTGATCAACACCTAAACTCTGGTGCCCGACTTTGAAGCTAAAGGCAGCAACACTGAAGGAAAAGCTGAAGGAGAAAAATAAATTTGTAAAAAACTTATGTATGTAGTAGGCATGTACGTAGACGATAATGGGCGGATTGAATGTGTGTGTGTGAAGTCGGGACCCAACAAAAAAGGAAATCGGATTTTTTCTTTAAAAAATTCGTTTTTTTTTTCGTGGCCTCGAATTTATGTATGGGTTTATGCATGTATGTACAGTGCCGGCCAAAATTATATAGCCTTTTTAATTTTCCTCCATAACTTCTGCTAACGTGAAGCTTGGAAGCCCAAATTTTTATGAGAGCTGTAGACGAACAAGTGTGATGAAAGAATTTTAAAACACAGCCATTGCGTGAGCGACTCTTCTTTAGAGAATTTTTTTGTGAATGAAGATCAAAATCTGTGATACGGTGGTATCCATAAACGCTCCCTGAGTGGCTTTTGTGGTTGAAATCTCACCATAAATAAATGTTTTATGATGGAATACACTCAGATCTAGTAGAATATGTGCGTTTATGGGTCAGTCGTTGTGACATGCCAGGTCCATTTGAGGTCAGTTAACAATAGCCTTCCATATGCGTTTTCGCCAATCTAGCTAATTTCTTTCTCCACCAATTTGAGGTTTACCTGGCTCTTATGACTCTTCGTACCAAGCCAAATGTGTCCGCCCGTACTGAGACCCGAGGCTCTTCCGAAATCTCCAAATTAAACTGTTGTTCGCAGTGCACCCGACAGTGATCACCACCAAAAATTAACTTTGGAATTTTTTCTTGCTCCAACAAAAGGATTCCCCTAGGCTTTTATGAGAGATGAAGATGTGTTGGGACTTCAACAGCATTGCTACGTACATGTCCTCCCATGTGGCTTTCAGTTAGATGAAATTGAATCATCTGAAATGAGCGGTACCAACTACCACTACGAGCACATGTGCTTCGTTGGTCCACTCAAGGGATTTTATGGTTCACCTGAGTGTTTTTATTACTATTTCATCTCGCATAGCCCATGATATCAGCATCAAACAAGATTGACTACTTTTTGCAAGATCAGATATAAAACATTTCGCTGCTGCGTTTTGTCGTATACTTTCCTGATCTCCAGAAGATCCTATTTGGTTGAATCCGAAGAGGCATGAGTTCCGCTGTCTGTTCTGATATTGCGGCATTCCTAACGTATCCTCACCTTCCACTGAAACGTAGGATAATCCTCTGGCTCGAGCAAGAAAAAATTCCAAAATTCATTTTTTTGTGGTGAGCACTATGGAGGCATCGTGAACAACTGTATTATTTGGAGAGTTCGGAAGAGCCTCGGGTCTCAGTCCGGGCAAACATATTTGGCTTCGTACGAGGAGTCATAGGGGTCAGCGCAAACCTCGAACTTGTCAAGAGAAAAATTAGCTGGATTGACGAAAACACTTATCGGAGGGTACTGTTTATTGACTCAAGTGGGCCTGGCATGTCACAATCACTGACCGAACGCACACATTCTACTAGATCTGAGTATATTCCATCATAAAACATTTATTGATGGTGAGATTCCAACTACAAAAGGCACTCTGGGAGCGTTTATGGATACCACCGAATCACTGATTTTTATCTTCATTTTAAAGAAGTGTCGCTCACGGAATGGCTGAGTTTTAACATTCTTCCATCACACCCGATCGTCTACAGCTGTCATAAAAATTTGAGCTTCTAAGCTTCACGTTAGCAGATGTTATGGAGGAAAGTTAAAAAGGCTATATAATTTTGGCCGGTACTGTATGTGAGAGGTTCGAAAATAGCCAAAATCGGGGCAAATCGAGACAACAGGGGGCGTGGTTCAGGTCTCGCTTTTCAAAAATCACCGCTGCTGCCGTGAGCTCAGAAATTGGTTATCAGGATTATTTTAGGTGCTGATCACAATGGTAATGAAGGGAAAATTCCATAGTAAGAAGAAAAACAAAGAGTGGGAAAGTTGGGGCTGTCATATAATTATGAAACGCACTGCATAAGCACAATTTGAAATGGAGGACCTCGATTACGTAAGTTGGGAGGCTTGGGAAGAAAACTGGGGTCTCCGCCGCTTTGGCGACCCTGACGGGAAATAATAATAATACAAGTATCAATTCAAATGTTGAATAACTATTAAATACTGGCTAAAAAAATAAAAATTTGCGGTACTATTGTACTTCAGCGGCCCCACTATCCACCCCAAACTCAGAGCCATGGATTTCTCTGAAAACTTGCTTACGAAGGTAATTCGAGGTGCTGATCACGAATATCATACTCATTTCGCATGATATAATCGATTTTATTGATTAAATCGATTTTTACCAAGCTTGACTCACCTCTCGCAATTTCGCTGGAGCATTGGATGTTGATGAGGGGTTTTTGAGGGTGCTGAACACAAACATAGGGGATGTTACGCAAAATGAGCTTGATTTGATTGAATTTCTCTTATTTCGCCTGTATGGGTGGTGTAGTTTCGAATTTTTCTAGAAGGTTCGCCTTCAAATCGACTTTCTCATGGTAAATGCTTATCGTATTTGTAATCAGCATCTTCAAAAACCCCTGTACGCAAGTTTTCAGGGAGTTGCACGGGAAAAACTGAAAATACCTGAAAACCTGAAAATTTGCCTAGAGGGGTTATTTGGTATGCTGATCACGAATATCACATTGATTTTGTACGGTATCCCCATCTGGGCAGGGTTAGGGTAAGTAGGGTATCCCACAGAATCCCCTCAATTTTTGTCTACGGTGGGTACTCGGCATGCTGATCACGAATATTATATTCATTTCGTACCGTAACCCATTTTTGTGTGGGATTACGGTAGGGTAACCGAAGATACGGTACCTCATGTAATTCGCTCAAATTTCGCTCAAGGGGATTATTTGAGGTGCTAATCACGAATATCAACATCATTTTGCATGCCACCTTTGTCTTCTCGTTGAAATTGGCATTTTCTCTGAAATTTCTACCGTATACCTACTGTATCCCTACAAAAGTGGGGTTACGGTACAAAATGAATGCTACATTCGTGATCAGCACCCCAAATAACCCCCCCCCCCCCGGGCAAAATTTGAGGGGATTCTATGAGATACCCTACTTACCCTAATCCTGCCTTTACCCTACCCAGATAGGGTTACCGTACGAAATCAATGTGATATTCGTGATCGGCATGCTAAATAACCCTTCTATACGAAGTTTCAGAGAAATTTTCGATTTTGAGATCTTGGGGCAGAACAAGTGGAATAGTGGATATGGATATCCATACTCGTACTTGTGTTTTGGACAGGTTTCGAATTCAGAAATACTGGGCCGTGATAGAGAGATATTATTTTACGCAGTGGTAAGCAATAATATGTATGGCCATGTAGATGTTTCCGTTAGAAATTCCGATTCGTATGGCAAGGGTTTGCTTCGTTTCACTGACAGAAATTCCCTTCTTTGTGAACCTAACCACCAGGCAGTCCAAATTTCGTAGGGCTGGCACCATTTGGTCAGCAGGATCGTTTCGATCACATGTTATAGGAAGAGGATGCCTTTACAGTTTATTGTGCAGTATTTATGCTTTATTTTTATTTTTTACTCATCTCATAGCTATTTTGGAGTGGAAAGAAAAACCTAATATAAAGACTATTTGAGGAGTTCTGTGCAGGAGGCCCGCGGATACGTACGAGAGGGCCGCGGTTTTGCTCGAAACGACCGCGCATATTGATGAAAATGGGCGGACCAGCACGACAACACCGTGGGATGCGAGTTGCACAATTCAAATAGGCTGTCAGAAGATTGCTTCTTGGATCTGACTCCGATTAGATTTTTTGTTAACAAAAAAAGTGATTTTTTGATCGTGCTTGCAATGTTGTAGTTTAATACCGTTAAAAAGTGGTTTTGTTTCTGTCGTTGATAGTTTTGCACTATTGTGAATGATGAATAAATTTGGAAAGGGATTGATAATTAAATCATCCAACAGGCACTGCTATCACCCGACGATCAGTAGTCGGTCACAGGGGGACCTCGGACAGCGACAAAAAGCCGCGGTCAAGAGCGAGCAGTCCGCGGATTTTTGTGAGGGAAGCGCGGGCCTGTACGGGAAGCCTGCGGGCGTAGGCGGAAAGCCCGCGGGCGCGGCTGGGCGGGGAGCATGGGTAGGTCGGCCAGAGCAGTAGGATGAAGCTGACCTGTTGAAAACAAAATTTTCTCGTAGAGATGAGAATTTGAAGAATTCTAGGATCCTAGCCTAGAATTCTAGGCAGATCTGTTGATCTGCGGGTTCTCCAACCCTTGCTACTACCTGCAAGATATTTTTTTGCTGGAGGAATCGAACCAACTAACCTGTGACGACGGAGGATTCGGAGTTCGGTCTCTTATCCACTCGGCCATCCATGGTGATGCCAGAACATGTTCCGATCCCACCGATGTACCGTATCGGTTATATCGCAGGCGATGACGGGAACCCGCTGACAGTGGCAGCCATACCATCGGGCACGACCGTACCTGCGCCCTCCAACGTCGGTGGGTGGAGTCATCCACGCGGGTTCGCTCTGATTCGCCCGCTGGTCCACGCATCCACTGCCGAAGGATCTAGCATACGGTATGGGTAGAAGATCAGTACGATCGGATCCATAGCGCAACACGCTGATACCGCTGTCGGTTGCGTGTTGAGTGAAGCAGTAATAACGCCGCTTTTTGAAATTATTGTGAGTTGCTCTGTGTTGACGAGTGTGCGAGTATTCCGTGCACACATACTAGCTGGTAAATCTACCGTCAGAATCGAGTTTCGCAGCTAGTTCTTTGAATATGTCCATCGTTTGTGCTTGTTCAATTGTACTAGTTGGCATACCCAGCTTTACCCGGTTGTTTTCGTGATCTTATCCCAACGTTTATGGTGGTCAGCCTACGAAGGAACCTCTGCAAGATTCCGGTAAAAGCATGCAAGCATTGAAAGCTTGATAAAGTCAGTAAATCAATATCTCGTGGAGCATCTATATCCTTTCCGAAATGAGCGAATACAAGGTTTCTGTGAGTGCATTTCATGCGTCATTGAACATAACCCGGGATGAGCCAGAAAATCGAATAAACAAGCAAATCACTAATTTATCAGAGAGAATCAGACTGAGACCTGCACAGGACCGCAAGAAGTAAGTATGCGAAGCTTCATTCTGATCGACTTATCAGCCAATGTATGTATGAAACACGCGCAAATTCATGGAAACAGAACAGCTGATTTAGGAAACTATGAAAAGCTTTAAGTGTATTTGGATAACGTGTGCATGCAATCGACATCGGTCGCCTATCGGCATGGATCCGGTCGTATTGACCTCCAGTGAGAGACCCACAGTATGCACCAGACCCTCAGGCAGTGGATGCGTGGACCAGCGGGCGAATCAGAGCGAACCCGCATGGATGGCTCCACCCACCGCTGCTGGAGAGCACAGGTACGGTCGTGCCCGATGGTATGGCTGCCACTGCCAGCGGGTTCCCGTCATCGCCTGCCATATGACTGATACGGTGCATCGGTGGGATCGGAACATGTTCTGCCATCAGCATGGATGGCCGAGTGGATAAGAGATCGGACTCCGAATCCTCCGTCGTCACAGGTTAGTTGGTTCGATTCCTTCAGCAAAAAATTATTCTAGGTAGTAGAAAGGGTTGGAGAACCCGCAGATCCACAGGTCTGCCGTAGAGTTCTAGTCTAGAAACCTAGAATTCTTCGAAATCTCGCCTCTCGGAGAAAATTTTGGTTTTCAACAGGTCAGCTTCCTTCCACTGCTCCGGCCGACCTACCCATGCTCTCCGCCCAACCGCGCCCGCGTGCTTCCGCCTACAGCCGCAGGCTTCCCGTACAGGCCCGCGCGTCCCTACGAGCGTCCGCGGGCTGCGCGCTCCTGTCCGCGGCTTTTTGTCCCTGTCCGCGGGCCCATGCATAAATCTGGGGTGCGTGATCGACCCCTACTCGCCTGGGTAATGACGGTGTCTTCTTGAACGATGTAATTATCAGTCGTTTTAACATTTATTCAGCAGTAACAACAACAAAAAACAAGAAACAAATCAATTATTATTTGCTATAAAAGGACCACAGGAAAGATCCATCGTCCCAGGACAAAACACATTTCCGGTTCATGGGAAACTCATCAGAAGTCGATTACCACACAGCTTTACTAGTTTTAAATTACTGACAGTCGGCGGGATCAATGCACTATCCGGAACCCGCCGCACGCATTACGACCCTCTTTTGCAGTGTTGAATTGAATTCTTCGGAGTTTGATGTTGTGTAATCTGAAATCGTAGAAACAGCTTTATATCTGCTACCAACGCATTATGGCTAAAAGCGAGCCTAGCAGAAAGAAGGTAAGAGGTGGAAATCCGTCCATATAATAGGGAAAATTTATAATAGGGAATCTAAATAGAGAAAAAATATAATAGGGAAAAAATTCAAATAGCATTTTCCGACAGCCCATTTGAATTGCGTGCAACTCGGACCCATTCCTCTCCATAAAACACCGGATCCCATATGTCGTGTCGCTAAATGGAGAACTCATTAGAACTGTGCAAGAAATTCATGAAGAGAAACTCGGCTATGTGTGGCTTTACTGAATGTAAAACAGGAATCATATGCATATCGCCGTGATCATGGACTGACTCCAACCAGCTGACGTCCATACCCACGGTGCTGTCGTGGTGGTCCGCCCCATTTTCATCAATGCGCGCGGTCCTTTCGAGCACAGCCGCGGCCTTCTCGTACGTATCCGCTGGCCTCCTGCACAGGACTCCTTAGATAAATTTTCACCAAAATTGCTATTCAATGATTAATAAATAAGAATAAAGAACAAATACACTAGATTAACTGCCACACATACCTTGTTCTAACGCGTCATCGAAGGACTGCTAGACTGGCCGGATGGTACGGATCGTAAAACACTTGAATAGCCTGAAGGTAAGCCTTATAAAGACAAGGATTTCTGTCGATGAAACAAAGCCAACCTTTCCCATATGAAACGGAATTCATAACATATACATTTGCATGGCAACACATACTATTCACCGTGAAAAGGCTCAGAAAAGATTCGCCGTTTGAAGACAGGACATTCCCATCTGGTTCTGAAAGTACAATGGAGTTCATTATGAAAGATTTGTGAAAAACTCATCACAACCCTATTACTACCAAATTTAGTAGTGTTAGCTTGCGGTCGATGGGATCATTCCATTATCCACAGCCCACCGCACACATCACAGCCCCTTTTTGACGTTGCTGAAATGAGTTCTCCGATTTTTGACGTTATGTAGTCTGAAATCGTAGGAATAGTTTCACATCTATTGCGACCTACTGTGACATAATGGGCGAACCTAGCAGCAAAAAGGCCAGATGTAGAAATTCGTTCACCCAGTAGGGAAAAATTCACTGCTATTAAGACAGACGAGATCCCCACGCATATACGCATGTGCACGCCAGAATTGGAGTGATCGTGTTAAAAACTTGTAATGTGGTATGTGACGCTTTCTATACGTCATAAACTTGCAAAAAATTTGGTTTCCTGAGTATGTATTCGGTTGCAGGCTGGATTTCTTTGAGTGGAAGTCAGAATTGTGGGCGGAATTTTCGTTAGCATCGAGATCTAGGTTTCAGCTTTGTTCGTTTTGTGGTAATGAGTGGAAACAAATGAAATAGCTATCTGGTGCACTGCTGTAGATGGCGCATCTTCTTCCCCTCCGTCCGGCACCTCACTTTCGAGGGTTGCTTCGACTGTAGCGACTCCCGGCGAATCGTCTGACTTCTGCTGCGCTCGCAATAACATTCGATATCCTCGTAATAACGTCGGAAGTCCACTTCATATGCTCGCACCTGTACAGCTCAGTCCAAACATTCCTATGCACAATAACTGCATAGCAGAGACGGTGGAAGCAAGCACTCCTGCAGGACCTAAGAGCCATAAGTTTCAGGTTGATAAGAACACAATAACCAGTCCTGCCAGGCTTGTGTGCTGATAGGGGCAGAAACTGCATCGAAAGATAACACCAACAAAAAGATTCACTGGGGAAATTGACTGAGTATCCAACCAATTCCAGGATTATCCCTAAGATCAACAGGGTCGAGTTGTCAGCACGACATTCCTTCAGCAGTACTGCACCTAAACAGTTGTTGCCTTGTCATCACAGAAGCAATAGACGAAATCAATCTCGGTTCCCACCTTGACACGTCATTTGCGTGTTCTGAAGACCGAGCATGCGAAGACTGCTGCCACTTCCTCCTAAAGCTGACCGTAGATGTTGCACACCCGCTTCACCAAGTTGGTTGCATCCAATATTCAAAGTTTTCAAATGTGGGTTTTTGAGACAAAACACCGTTATAGTGCAGCAAACAACACTAGCATTTACAAAAATCCACTATATAAGAAATTTACAATGACTCACTAAAGCGGCTGCTAATGAATCCATACCAGCTGCAGTTCTTTTGTTGTTCCAGAGTACGAGAGCCGTTAAAGAGCTCTTTTTAATGAGTCCTGGATCACGAAGTGCCTAACACATTTCCTCGATTCCACCATCCTGGAAAGTGATTCGTTAACAATATTGTGGCCTTCAATCTCGAATAAATCACAGGATTTCACGTGTTAAACTCCAGGAGTCCAAGAAACATTCCCTCAAAGCGTAGAAACTATGCGTAGAAACTATCTCGACTCTGCTTTACGCCGTAGTACAGTATAATATAATCAACAAAACAAAATGACACCACGTTCGGAAACAGAAAAATTGGAAGTATCCTCACCCTTAGTTGGTTATTCCAGAAATTGATCGTCTATCTTGTGAAATCCCACCGTGCCAGGTCGTGTGTGTGTGGGTGGTCGTTCGAGCAATTTCGATTTGACACGGGAGATCAAGGGGGAAAGGGCGCGATATGGAGGTCGCGAATGTTTAAATGAGCCATTTTTAACCGAATTCTAACTCGAGTACTGCCGAGTTTGAAAGCAAACCCTTTTGCACCCAAGTTCAGATAGGGAATGGGATAGCAAGGCAACTTTCAAATCTAAAATGAAAGTTCACTTCAAAAATTATGAGTACCTTGGTCATTTTGATCATTTTCTTCGTCCTTCTCCAAGTATCACTGGAATATCTCATGAACACACTCGTTTACTTTCACTTTTTCTCTATTATTTTCCAGTCTTTCACACATGTTCCCCTTTTTGCAAGAGGATACTGCTAAACTCCACCTTACTGAGGATAGTTTATGACAATCAGCGACTTTCGCCTCACACTTTCGCTGCTAGAAACTCCCACTTATGGTAGCCATTTCGAGAGCAATTGCGACGGCTACCAGTCCAGAGATCTGGATCTGTGTGAACAGAAAAAAAATTTCCTCGGGAAATGGAAAGACGATCTGAGTGACATCTAACGTGCTTCCAATCGCCACCTCACACACACAGGTCTCACAAAAGCGTAAACTTCTGGCCTCCTCTCTGGAGGGAGTTGTGGACGAGAAGCCGAAACTTGCAGCCTTTTCGTTTGTTACTGTAACAATGAGAAGAAAACAAGGGATGGTCAGAACACAACTATCTAAATGCCGTCCATTTGTAGACCCGTCGGCACTCCTCAGCTAGTCCAGCCCCAAAACTTCAAAAACAATTCTTCGCTCAAACTTTGCGTAGGTGGGGGGGGGGGGTGGTTGAGATGATGA
>JARK01001706.1:30461-77254 GCA_000688135.1 Ancylostoma ceylanicum
GCTCCATACCCATGTCTGTGTAGAAGACGAGGTTTACGTTGATGCTGTACTAGCACGGTAAATGTCAAGCAGCTTTACTGAGGGAGTCCAGAAGACGGCGAAGGAGTCTATAGAACTAACTTGGGTCGACTTTGTTCCAGATCTTGAACAAATAAACCTTTGGAAGTTTGTTGTTTCTATGGATAGTAGCACAGCTCTTGCTCTCCACGATACCCATGTGGGGTTATCTGGCAACCTCAAATTCGGCTCACAGGGAAGCTAATCCTCTGCCAGTTTGAATTCCTTTAAGTGGATTTTTGAAACTAGGCCCGTATCATTTTTGTTTCTTGCACAGGAGCCAAGACCTACAAAAGTACGTGTGGATTCATCTTGTGATATAAATTGAGGAAAGCGAGAAAATGTCTCCATAGCACATTGTTTGGATGAGAAACAAGGAAATGAATAAATTTTCTGTAATAAAACAATGATGATTTGCGATGACGCGGCTGGATTTGCAAACGAGGAGTGAGCTTCATATGCTCCTTAGAGTACAAGACCTGCCCTACTTCCCATAGAAGTAATAAATTATAAAGGCTAATATCTTTCTAATATGGAACAAAAATGGAGGAACTTCAGTTGCAGCGCATCGGCAGTAATCGCTACTGGCGTCTTCGTGGCTGCTCTCATGAGAACAGCGCTCTCTCCAAACATGACTGATTCCCTGTGTTTGTTCGAACATGTCCTCCATTTTGAATAACCATACATAGGACTTTTTTGAACGTTGCCTCATCCACAGAATATTTTTGGGGCGTCAATATTTATGACGCACCCTCTATAAACACCGCACAAATTTAACCTTCGTTAGCACGAGCGACTATGCGTTAACGCTGACTAATCGCAATGATGCACCCAGGTTCAGGAGCATCAGCTCGGAAGGAATTTTTTGCTCTAACTGATGGATCCCCGTCTCGAAAAAGTACTGTAGTCAGAGTGTGGTTGTCGCGCCCCTTATCCTAAATTTTATACAAATAATTTTCAGTTTATACCAATCGTGAAGCTGCATAGGGTAAGAGCCACGACAACAAACATCTGACTACAGTAAGTGAGTACAGTGAGCAGCGTTATCTACCTATTAAAGCAGAATAACCCCTTGGAAGCCGAAATTCCGTAAAACTTCAAATATGAAAACGATCTTCTAATCATTAGGCAGAATGTACCCCATTGCTGAAACTTTAGCATTATTGCACTACCAGGATTTATATAAGAGGACTTAGTGCGTTATTCTGGTTTGCCTACGATTTTCTCCAAGTATTGGGTTGCTACAGTGGCGGCCACATATTTAGCCCGCTGCCGATTTTAGACGATCAATTGATGAAAATATAAAATCTGTATCTCAGGATTGTAATGAGCTATCATGATATAATAGTATTTGAGATTGTGATAGGTTCTCCTTCTTGCCTCAATTGTGAAGCGTTCTCCTTCTTGTCTCAATTTTGTTGCTCCGGGAAATGCTTCTGGATGGAATCGCACGCATTCTTCGCATTTAGAGCTCAAAATGCAGTGCCTTTGGAAATATTCCCGTTCCTCTCCTAGATCACTTTACTGAATCTGGATAAGATGTGATTTTATTCACGATATAAATGCGCGTTTTGCTATAGTAGTTCCGATGAGCAGTTTCTCACCTAAGCGGAAAGCGAGAATTGTCAATATGTAGGAGTGAAAAAATGGAGAAAAAAGGATTCACGGTGATTCCAAGGATAAACCACGCATTTCCAGCCGCGGAGTTTTTTCCGATTTCTGCTGCTGACAGGGAATCAGAGCTTGCTTCACTTGCAAGATCCATCAAAATGAAATTTTCGACGAAATTGACGGTTTGTTTCTGTTTCTGGCTCCAGCCAGTGCGTAGAGGTCGGTAAAAGCATTTATAGGAAAATGTTGAGGGGAACATGCCCGATCTGAATCACCACTCCTTTCCCTTCCATAGCGAGATACAAAAATTTTACAAAGAATTTCGGAAAACCGACGAAATCGAGCTTTTATTTTCCAATTCATTTTGAACCGATTCTGTGCCCGTGGTAAGCAAGAGGAAGGAAGCCCCCGTAGTGCCTCAACACATACTCGAACCTCATTTTGATTGCTCATTATAAGGCTGAAAAATGCAAAAAATTCTGTCAGGCAAAATCTTGGGTGTGCTAAATATGTGGCCGCCACTGTATATAACTGCCCGCAGTTTCTGTGCACATTTTAGTTAGTCGGAATTGGCGCTCTCTTGGCTCTTTTCTACAGAAACATTGTCCAGTATTCACTAAATCAGAAGCGGTTGAACGATCATATGTTTATTTGATGGACTTTGCGTAACGACATTAGGAGTGTAGGTCCCACAAACTGGTCATTGCGCAATCTCAGTGAGACTTTCAACGAAGGGGCAATCAAGAAACCTCGGTGTCGTTCCTCGTACTAGAAGCACAACTTACAAGTAGAGAGCTGAATTAATCTATGAGACGTGTTAGAATCAGCGCAAGAGCTCAGTTTCTTTACTGAAAACCTCGCCAAGAGTGCAAAATGACCACATTTTGGTATACGCTTTCTCAATTCTGTATAACAAAAATGGATATGATTATCTGTACATCTTTATATCAAGTGAATATAGGAAAAAATCTTTGTGGTAAATGAGCCAACAAAGCTCCACTTCCTACAAGCGAGAAATAAGCACGGGAAAACCTCGGCTGATTATGCATCAGCCTAATGCAAGCTGGTGAAGAGTGAAGAAAAACCACCTACACATTTCACGTCTTGCATCCCAACCTTTGGTTATCCTCGCGGTTCCGGTAACGGCTTGAGGCATAGTGTAATTCTTTCGCCAAGATGGGATATTACACAACAGTGCCAAAACGTTCACGGGAGCATTCTGGAAAAAAGACGGATACTAGCAGAGGAACGGATAACGGACGTACGTCGAGATTTCATACCTTTCCGTCGATTCATTAAGGTGATCAAACACGTAGGAGCAGCCTGTAAGCAGCTAAAAAGCCCAAAAAAGATAGAAGGACGGATAGGTCCAAACAAAGAAAATTCGAAGGAAGATATAGTCGAGAAGTGTTGTACCATGTAAATTACCTCGGAAAGGATCAACCCTACGATTTCTCTGAAAACTAGCATATAGAGGTGATTCAAGGTGCTGATCACGAGTATCATATTCGTTCCGTATGACATGTCGATTTTATCGATTTCGTCGACGTATGACGTATCGATTTTATTGATTTTATCGACTTTTACGAAGGTTGCCTCACCTCTCACAAACTCGCTGAAACATTGCAAGGAGGGGTTTTTGAGGATGCTGAACACAAATACGGTAGCCCTTTGGCATTATAATTTTGATTTCATTGGCTTTCTCCTTCTCCGCCTGTATAGATTAGTGTAGTTCCGGGCATTGCTGTAGAGTTCGTCTTTAATTCGACTTTCTCATGCTAGATGCTTATCGTATTTATTATCAGCACCTTCGAAAACCCCTGTACACAAGTTTTCAGGAATTTCCACGGGGAGAGTCACACTTCGAAATAGTCGATGTAATCAAAAAAATCGATACTAACATGCAAAATGGGTATGATATAGAGAAATCCACGATTTTGAGTTTGGGGTCGATAGCGGAGCCGCTGAGGTACGATAGTACCCCTCAAAAAATCGGCGTTAACGTAATCCTGGCATCTTTTCTTCAGTTGCAATTTTTCTACTAATTTTTAATTGTTGTTTAACTGTCACATACATACGAAAGCGCTATTGATGCTCTGCAAGAAAACTGGGGACACTCCTCCTTGAATCAACTATTTAATTGTGGAATTGGGCCCAAGAAAGACAACACTAGCGACATTTGCCACCCCTGGCATTCTGTTGAAGTTCCGAAGATCACCGAAACTGCTCAGACGACCTGCGCTGAAAATCAAAGTGAAGATGGCCTCAAAGGGAGGCGGTCAAGACGTACGCCGCGACGCAACCGCGCCGCACGCGCATGCTCCTTAAATCCAGCTTCATTCTTCAAAATCGACGCAATGAATGGCTCCGGTGGACATCCCCTACACTTTTTCGGCCTATGTGGCATTCATCTATCCCAGCTTAGCTCACAAAACTTGTCTATTTCTCCCCAACGCTGCTCGTACGTTTGAAGACTGCAGCCGCGACGCGCACATGAATCGACCAATCACAGCTCAGCAGCGTACGTCTTGTCACGCAGCCGCCTCAAAGCAACAACTCACCAACGGATTTTTCAGTTAAAGACACATTTTGTCTCGGCGACGCTAACCACCTCAATCAACCAAATTTTTTTTCACGAAGGCGTGTGGACTACTCGAGAGGAATCGCATGGTTTTGGCGGCTATCGCACTTGTAAGACGTACCGGTGAGATTAGGTGGCTCAGCGGAAAGGATCCGATCTCAAAAGTCTAGTCATTCGCCTCCATAGTGTGTGTCGGACCCTCGAGCGCTCCGAACTGGCCCCACAAGGGCTCGGTTTATGAACTTTTTTGTGTATTATTAACCCAGCTCCTGAAGGACCAGTTTAGGATGAGGCGTTCGAACAACATCGGACGCTTTCTAATTCCTATAGAAGTAAAAATAAGAAATAGTGGAGTAGTTTTTCTCTCAACCTTACATTTCGTTCTTAGGCTTAACAGCTAAGTAAATCAATAGTTTTAAGAACCTCATGACGACAAAATTATGGAAGAAGGAAAACGCTTGCGGACGGTACACGCATTTCAAGGAAAAATGGCAATGAGATGGAATAAATCGCGACTGAAAAAGTGCAAGGACTTAGTAATACTCCCAATCCATAAAAAACTCTATAATTCGCAACACATTATAGAATACATACAAAATAAATGATATAAAACGTATTCACAATCAAAATCGATGAACTGGAACTGGCACGATGGTGGGACTGAACGCAGTGTGGGGTCCGTAAAATCAATCCGTGACCACCTCATCCATAGATCTCTACTTGCACAGCAGAAATCCTACAGCGATATTTTGGATATCTCCATAATTTGTTTCGTACAGATTCCCAAGATATTAATTCCCTTGTCGTGTTAATGTTTAATTCTCCAGACCTCATCGAATACCTCAACTCCGAACCAAACCAGGCCAAAATTCCAGCTCCATCCTGACCCACAATCCAATCGGTAAATCCATAATGGAGGATGGTAGATCAGCTGATACAATCCATGGTCGACATTTGACATTTTACTTACTGTTCTTGATATTCGCTTTCATTTGAAAGTTAATGTTTCAAGGGAAATTGTCTGTAATAGTGGTGACGAATGGAGAAAAAGTTTTTATTGTGTACTTTTAACATGTGTATATCTCCAATGTCTTTAATATATAAACAACGTCAATAATAAATAATAATCAATAATATAGTATCAATAATAAAGATATAACTCATTCTAGAATGCCCAGGTTTCATGATGAGAGAACATGAAAATTTTTAAGTTCTGTATTTTTGTGGTTTTTGAAATGTCGTTAATAGTGGAGCTTGTAAAATCTGGCACATAAATCAGGAAATAAAATGAATTTCCTGTTTCCACCCACAGCTTCAGAGAATGTTCACGGATTTCTGCTCCATATGATTTGCGTCTTTTGTAATCAGATCCACAGATCCATACAAATTTTTTATGTAGTGGACAAATCGCTCCTGTAGCACATTTCCTCAAGACGTCATGATTAATTATTTATTATATGTCATCGAATTGTTACCAACGAATAAACAATGAAAAACACAGTTGATTGTGAGGTAGAACAGGAGCCAGGTCGTAGTTGTACCCGCACTTACGGTATATTAAGAAAGTAGATACGTATCCTACTCGTCTTACATCAAATACTCAGGCATATGTGAGTCATGCACTGAGGAGAAGAAGTCTGGAAGGAGTTTGGAAGGAGTTTGGATTAATAATAAATACAATTCCAGCCTTCGTAGATGTGCCCATCAGACGAAAATGCTCCAGCAAAAGCTGTAGTTACCCGTTGTGTCAGCGATGGTGTAGACTATCCAAGCATATCCAGAGCTACTGGTGCCATTTTCCTAGCCTAATTTCCTAATTTGAATATAATTTTCATCCTAGAATGTTTTCGTAACAGCTGTGCTTGGTATTCGTTGAGTAACGATAAACATTGACGGTGCACCTGTACGTGTTGGTGACCTGGAAATTCTTTATTTGGTACTCAAAAGATGAATGTTGATCACAGAAACTACGAACTTCGTTGATATGATGTTCGATAAGCGTCTGCCAGTGGTTCTCCATAAACATTGGCGTAGTTTTGAGGATGTTATTAGAAGGGCCCATGGTGGGCACGAGTACATCATGTCGACGACTGGATACCTGAAAGATCCAGAAGTCTGATCCTGTTGAAAATGCTCTGTATGAAAATATAACTGGAAAATCTGCGGTTAATGCAAGCGTCAGTGGACGACTGTTAGGGCGTAAAACTATAGATGCACGCTGTTTTCTACTAATTTATGGACTCGTTTATAAGCACTTATTCTAAGATATTTGAAATGGCATGGAAGAGCAATTTAAGGCGGATCTGCTCATATATGATTTGTGGCGAAATCTCCAGTTCTCTATTTTTAAAGAAATTCCGAATATTACGGAACAAAATTATGGATTTTCCAATCGTTTGTTAAACGGCTTTGAACAAGGAAAAACAGCCGCAGAATTGCGGAAAACTTAATGTTGGACGTTTGAAGAGTATTTGCTTTGCCTCCAGAACAAATTCGTGCAATAACCGGCGAATTGAAAATTCACGGAACTTGGGTAACTGAACCGAAATCTCGTCCTTTTTAAAATATTCTTTGTCCGAGTTACAAACGCTCATTTATAGTTTTACATCCTATTAATTCCGATCACTCAAGAAAATTCTGCTATTATTGAGCATTTTTCTGGATTTCGTCGCTGGTATTCCTCTTATCCGACCACTATGCAGGGTGGTCCACATGAAATGGGACGCAAGAAACTACCCACCACTTGGCACCAATCAATTCATATGAAAATCATGTACTCTTATTCACTAGACCCAATCTTGTTGGATGTTCGCAGCGATTTCTTCGCTAAAGGAACCTGAGATCTGCTTGGAGGATGTCCGGAAGTGGATTTACTATAGCAAGTCACTTTTTTCGGACCACCCTGTAGTGCCCTCCTTTTTTATGGACCACCCTGTAGTGCCCTCCTTTTTTGCGGACCACGCCGTATTACGCTCATTCAGTGCCCACCTCTACTCACTGCTGGGAGAAAGTGGAAGCAGTCAAAAACTAGCTTATCCATGCTATCTATTTAACACTATGACATTCCCTCATTACTAGTAGGTTCAGAGTTAGTATCACTCAACATTTATTTTCCCTATAGGAACGAAATTAAGAAATTGCTACTTCCTCTACTCTCCCTTGCTGAAACTAACCGATGCAAACTTTGGCCTTTCATAGGCAGCACAAACCCCTTTTCTGAAGCATTTTCTTCATGAAAATCATGGATTCTACTTGAATTCCACTACAAAAATAAGCTAGACTAAATGTACTCACGACAAATCGTTGACGAACATCACTTTCGACAATTTGTCCTTGAAAACAATCGTTAACACCTGCATCGCCGTGTTCGGAGTGTAAACAAAGAACATTATCAGAGCTGACAGTAACAGTCGGTAGTCAACTGAGCTACTCTGAACACTATTTGCCTAAATACGTCCTAGAAATTCAGCTCACAAAAGCTAAAATCTGGGAAAGAATCCTAGGAATGCTAGGATATACCTACATTTGCTAATTGTTCCTTGAACAGTTGTCTAATCCTAATAACTGTGCATATGTACATGAACAACGATGCCATTGTTGCTGTCGTGGAGGAGACCATGTCAACAAGGGCGAGCACCTTAAATTTTCAATGCCTTTATCCAGAAAATAGCTATAGAATTTGTATGATGGAAGCAACAACAAACCTCAGTAGATGCTGGATCAGTCTCCAGACGTAGGGTGTTCTGGCTAGCATAGATCACATATTTGAACTCATATCGTGGATTCAGAACAATTGGTAGCATAACAATCATTGGTATTATGAATTGTGCTGCACGCACCTGCCACAGGAATGATGAGCTCCAAATCTGAAAATGGCCAGGATAAGGAAAAAGCATCCTTATCGGTCCATTCCTGCTGCTTCCATTGTAGGTAGTTTTGAAAAAAAAATTCTATAAGGGAATTCTCTCTTGTTCTTGGTACATAAGGTCTTGCAGTTCTTTTACTATTTGGATTGGAGACAACGAAACTTTCGGGGACTTTCCAGAGAATTCTCATCAAGCTCCAAAGAGCAGAAACAACGACATGTTGTCAAGTAAATTAATTAGTAATCACGTCGACTTCGTTTTTTCCAGAACAATTCCAAACCTTGACGGTTATTATATAGACTGGTCCTTGTAGCCCTGAGCCCAGAACCCCGGAGACTTTGTAGTAAGCAAAAACGTCGGACATGGCCATTTTATGAGGTTATGTATGGCAAAATTTCCTTTTGTGAAACTGAAGCCCCTGGAGCCAGTGGAAGGAGCACTAATCATAAAAAATTTCCAGAGAGTAGGATGAGTGGTGGATCATTTGTCAGCGAAGTAATCGAAATTTAGGCTAGCCCCGGCCAGCAAATTTTGGTTGAAAATTCTTGTTTTTTTTTTCAGTAAGGTCCGTTCTATTTTCCATATACGATTTCTGTAGAGAATAGTATTATAGTAATATTCCTCTGTCATTTCAAACTGTTGTGAGCACATAATCCTCTCCAGATTTTGTGAAGAATGTGATTATGATATAGATGTCGTCATGGACTTTTGCTGCAGAAGATTCCCAACTGCAAAAAAGTATCAAGTTCCCTGCCTGGTCCTTTTTTGCAGAGTTGCAGCGACTAAGAAACAAGTTATTCTTTAATGAAATATGCAATCAGTATGTAATTACCGCGGATAACACTCTTAAATGTTTGGTCGCAACCTAAAGCTGACTCATGCAGGATCTTTGGATGAATATCCTTAAGAAAATGTTTCATTATGTACAAGATTTATAGTACAGTGCATTTGAAGTTCGCCTGTACTATGAAACTTTGAGAAATTTGTGGTAGGGCATTTCAAGGATGAAAGGACGAGAGGAATTCTGTCATAAACATGCCACATCAAAATTTAATCGAAGGGGATAAAATAGCTAACATGGATCTTTGAAACCAAAAAAAAGCTCACGGGACAGAGGTATATGATTTTTTTTTCTATTTTTTTATTTTATGAATTTCTGTTTTCTCGACGATGAAGGCTAAAAACAGGGAAGAATGTAGCGAAGGATGGTTCCCTGCCCTAGCAAGGAACGTGAAACTGTTGTTCAAACATATGTGGGTTCTGACAGAGTAAACTGCTAGGTGTTCCCCAGGTCGGAGCTTTTCCGTTCGACAATACATGGTTTTCTTCAGATTCCACGGTCGAAATATACTTTCTGAGATGTTCCCCTCTGGATTACTTCCCATACAAGTTCTGACTTCGCACAGGTAAGTTTTCCCACAACACCTTCCCAATTCCAACTTCCTTACCTTTTCATAAGTAATTGGTCTCATAGCCGACGTGAGCCGATTCGCTGCTATAGACATCTCTCCAAGGTAAACAACCATTTTAATGTAGTAGTGTAGTCCTATGGATATCGGCGGCACCACCGTGAGTAACTGTGGATGGAGAGCGAAAAAGTCGTTCAGAAGTCCATATTTGCGGAATCGCATTAGTACGGTGAATTCGAGGTAAAAGATCGCGTCGACAAGGAACTGGAAGCCAATTTACGATGAAGTTCGCTGTAGGATCTCAGTTGACTCTTAGTAAACTCACATTTGTCGCACAGAGGCGGAAAAACGAGCCTCTAAGGAACGGCTCATGCTTCTTGAGCCTCTCCACGCTGAGGAGTATGAATGCATAGGTGAGCATTGAAACCGTGGTGAAGACCAGCATCACGATTTGGAGTGGAGGCATCATCTGAAAAAATGTAACGATGAAGTTGGGTAGTGACTAGGTGACCGTTAAAAGCGTAAAGATCAAACAAGAGAAAGGAAATGAAAGCTGGAAAACAAGATCCTAGTCAGGCGGTCTCGCGTTTTCCCAGGAGTATGATGCCCTGTACGGGAGCACAGCACGGGATGAGGTGATCAAGTAATGAGGTTAACGTTCACAAAGTAAGGATTACTTAAGTGCTCTGGATTATAAACAACAGAAAGTACGGATATTTTTCACAACTGCATAGTTACATGGTAACGTACGGTGTTTAAAAATACAGAAGCAATGCTTCTTTTGGACCCTCCGAGAGGACAGAATGGGTGGGAGGACCACCCACAAACTACTTGGTCATGGACTAAAAAAGCGAAAGACATAACTTAGCCCCTTCTATTTTAAGCAAATTAGACTCACCCCACAGGGCCCACTGACTCACATCGTCGTAGACGTAACGAGCAATGGTAACTACGCCTGGGATTCAGAGGTGGCCAGATCAGACACCTTGATAGTCGACAACCTCAAAGTCCACACAGTCTCATAGCTGACTTTCTGGTGACAGAGAAATGAACCCTCTCGGGAACTAAGAAGGGCTGTGCGATCTATAGGAACTTCAATACGTTATCCTATGGGGAAACTGAAAATTTCTCAGTATCGCCTTGCGGAAAACATTGGCTAGATTCTCCTACATAAACAATCATTCTAGAAGATTCACAAGGTAGAAAAACCCACGAACTTTTGGAGGTGCAGTTGCTGCTACAAAAGTTCATGTGTTTTGGCTTTTTTTTTTGAAGAATAACTGACTCTGTTTTTGACTAAAAAAGGTTATAAAGACTGGATGACGTAATGGAGGACAAGTTCGAATGAATATCGAATCTTTAGCATTTCAAAAGTTTGAAAATTTAGAAAGGAATGTTCTGCAGCGCATTGGAGGGAAATAAGGAATGTTACGGGACTTTTCCTATCCTGGGTAGAAGTCAGAACCCGAGGATTTTTGAATTACTGCTTCGGACTACTTTATGAGGCATTACCTTCTCCTATATTCTTTCCTATTTTTAACCTTCATCATATAAAACAGAGGTCAGTGAAATAGAAAAGAAGGAAATTTGATGCTTCTATGCTTGGGGCTCATTTTCAGTAACCTATTCTTAAGGTTTTAATTTGATTAGGAATTGGATACTCAACCATATTCCAGTAGGTTCCTCGATTCCATATAGATTAAAAAGATCGTTTCGTTTTGAATGAAGATCCAAGTGAAATCCAGGATGCTTTAGTCTATCGTGTAAATTTTAATTATTACGGTTTATCAGAAGCACTTCTCAGTTCCGTCTACTTATACAGCTTTCATTTACTTATACTATTACTAATTGGCGACAACAAGCAGTTGCTATTTGTATCAAAAATAGTATTTACAGCAAGATATGCAGAGACTAGTTCGAAGCCAATAATGATAAACATAAACATAAAAATAAACTACATTCCAGAGCTGTGATGTATGTCAAATCGAGCTCGAAAGGAATATCCTGGAGAAGAATTTCAGGAATGAATTTGCGTCAATAGTGTCTGCTTTAGCAGTCTATAAACAACGTTTAAATACTAACTATTAGCAATGGTTATCTCCTAAATAGTAAGAAAATGACTCGTAATTTTTCCTTGGAACCGTTACAGAGACAACGTCTCAATAAACAGAGAGTACAGTAATCATTAGGATTTCGTAAAATGACGGAATCCTTGACCTACCAGATTTTCCCTCTCTGGGTTTTTACGAATAAGCAGTACATGATTTTCATACAGATAAAAACTAAATTATGCAAATTAAACTACACGGGAGCTTTGAGTGAATCCGTCTCACGAGTGTTTGTGCTATCATTGGATGGAAGAGGGCCACCAATCGCAGATGAGCAGTCGCTTCGGATCGATATCAGGACTTCAGCCAGGTATAACCCTCGAAATGCAGTCTTTGCTTCCATCTTCACAATATTTTAGCCAAAGGAAAGAAAGATGGATGGCTTGCTGAGATCTAGCTGCTAGCTGCTCACACCAAGTAGAGTAAGATATCGTCCGCCCAGTACAAGGATCCTTGTCAGCCACGCCCCACTATAGGGAGAATTCCAGACAATTCCAATTGCTTTTATGCCTTTTCACAACTACAAAATTTAAATCACATTTTGAACGTGACTTCGTACGCGATTGCAGACTACAACCATAGAACTGTTTATATCAGAGTTGTTATGCATCCTACATTATGAAAGAACATTCGCCAGGATACTATATCCACAAGCAGTAGGCTAACCTAAGGTATTGTAACTATCAGGAATTTTTTCACATATGAAAGTACATCTTTGTTGTGCAAATGTCCCGTGAAAATTGTCTTCCTGTGCATGTGGTAGTCCTTGAATACAGTACAAATCCTCCGAAATTGTACGGGATTCATGTGAGTGCATTGAAAGTGCTGCGATCCACAAAAATGTCGGAATTATACAAAGAAATTTCTTTGCAGAATGATATTTACTCAGATATTAGCCGCTTGTTCTAGTGCAGGAGTTTTTGATAACGTAAATATGTAAGAAAAGGAATTCTATAGTATACATTTGAAGGACACCTATGGCATGTGAGGCATAGTTGGGGAAAATTGGGCGGCGCCGCTGTTGTGCGATTGGCGTATTCCAGAAACTTACCCCAGTCTACATACATGCACTATCAAATCGTTCTCTGTTTGTCTGTAGTGAAACTACATAGGTCAAGACATATTCAAAAGAGAAAGGAAGTTTACTTGATATCGAGGTCAAGGAACGATGTTTAAATGGATCACTAATACAACAGTGGCCCCACCCCATTTGAGCACTCGCCTCAGCACACATCAAAACGCATAACTTTTCCCATGTCTCCGTTGAAAATTACGTAGAAAGAGATCGCATCATCAGGATACGTAACCAGACGTATATGGACAACTGTCATCTGCAATGAGTACCGCGGCTTTCAGATATAATACTCTTAAAACTCAATCGTCATCACTTTCCATCCCAAAACCTGAGAAACAAGCATGGATTTGTGAAAGCAGCTGATTTCTCCCGTCCAATCACCACTTCTACGGGTAAACCACAGTCAACAAACACTACGTAGTTGTCCAGTTATCGACAGAAGACCTAGTAATAAATTCTAGGATTTCTGAGGGTATTTTGAAGGCAGTTTCTGGAAGTGAAGACATGAATTCTCCTAGCAAGAAAGATCACAGAATGCAGAAGGCTTCTCAGAAGTGAAAAAGCAAGAAATAATCTGCGTAGATCGCGGACCACAGCGTAATGGAACGACAACAATTTGCGGCCCCGAACGAATTACATTCACCCGGTTAATGAGAGGCAGGTACGCGATCTCATATAAAGTCACGAGAAAGTAAGGATGAGAAAGTTCCGGGTAGATGAGCGATCTAGCCCGAACGCTCACCTTCTCATGAATGTATTCTGCTGTTGTTCTCAAAAGAAACGAGAAACATGGGCAGTATTGTGTTGAAGGCTACGGTAGGAAAAATGGCTGCAAGGTGGGAATACTGTCAGATCCCGTTAAACCTATGTAGTCCAAAATGCGGTCCAATGCAGCGTTAGCGTTATTGTGGGTAATACAGTAAGTCAAGGAAAATTTCTCATCTTTTGAAAGTGCATACATGTTTTTCATAATGTGTATTACGAGGCAAGGAATAAAAATTAGAGTGCCCAATTTCAGTTTCTTACCTACGTATCACTGTGAGGAAATTAGATATATCATAGGATATGACCATCCTAGGAAATCACTAATAGTATTGGAAGCTCAAGCTAGATTTTTCTCATTTCTACCATCAATTACGAAAGGGATCCACGTAAAATAGTCTAGGAAAATCGAGATCTCTATTGAAACTCAGCAAATTGAGTGAAGTTAAAAAGTATTATATGTATATCAACAGATCTTTTTGTATGAACAACTTCTTTCTTTTCTTGTGTAACTGCAAACCTTCCAGTTGTTTTTACTTTTTTCCATCACATACAGGAAGAATAGTGTGATGAGAATAATAGGAATAAACATTGAAAAGTAAACCACTGATAAGACTGCTCTGAAATTCCATTTCTAGCTCCCTTGAGGTACCTGTTGGAACTGGAAAGAATCAGTGGGATTGGAATTTAGACGCTTCATATCAAAAACGTTTCTCCGTTACGTCGTCTGATCTCTTAGTTCCTACTCTACTCTGTTTCCTTGTTGTTTTTTTTTACTGTTCCCAAAGGAAGTCTTTCCTTTTTCAAGGGACATTGCTGCTCTCCTGCTGTACTATTTTCAATGCAGAGTTAATAAGGCGTATAGCGCTGCTGGATTTTCCAGAACCTATTCCATGAAAA
This sequence comes from Ancylostoma ceylanicum, assembly GCA_000688135.1. NCBI lineage: Eukaryota > Metazoa > Nematoda > Chromadorea > Rhabditida > Ancylostomatidae > Ancylostoma > Ancylostoma ceylanicum. The sequence continues at coordinate 44,831 of JARK01001706.1, forward strand.
TAAAGTAAGCATGCGGAATCGTTTCCAAGACAAAAGAGCATTCTCACATGTTGCAACTAAGACACAAATTCAAGCTACTGCCATATTTTCAATTTTATCTGTAGTAACTTTACTGCATAATGGCATATCTATTCTTATTACATATGTAAGACAAAAAGTAGATAAATAAAGAAATGAACTATTCCACAAAAACTGCAACTAAAGGAAGAAATGGTGCATAATCGAATCGTTCATCTGATGACGCAGCACCAGTACGATCACCTTACTTCACCTATTCTCCCAGGAAATAAACGCTGAAGGAACAATGAAAAATAAGAGAAGAGTTTCTGAAGAAAAAAACTTGATCAGTTCGAAAGAATAAACAATTTGGATGTGGTGGGATGATTTTAGTACGAATCCTAGAATGGTGCTAGACTGCGAAGCTAAACTTCGCTTACACCTCCGGAGCTGTGAATAACGTGTCTTAGAACCTTTATGGACACACGGTTCACTGTAATTATGTTATTGTTCAGTTTTTTAGGAACTGTCTGAAATAACGTTATAGGATTTCAATCAAGGCGCCAGAATACGTACAACGGCTAGACAGCCTTAGCACCAAGAAGAAAAGCACCTGTAGCTTACATAGATTCCCTTTGGAACGATATTTAATGGATTACAAGTATAATGCCGTTCCAGAATTTCTGATAACCTACTGGAAGGGAGGGCTACAACATCAGGCTACAGATTAATTTTCCTTCTCCTGGAGCACTAGAAATCACAAGGATCCGTTGACGTACATATGTAGGACTAATCTATACGATCTGCATCTATTTTTCATCCATCACTTGTTTATTTATTTTACCCAGTTAATCAGGTAGCTAATTAGTAAATCTTACACGTATATGCTTAAGGAAGACAAGAGGAAATATAGGAAGTATAGAAAAGGACAGGAAATAAGGAAAATAGGAAAAAGAATAGAAATAAACCACAAATGGAAAATTGTGCAGTTGCATCCGGAAATCCGACTGCAGCAAAATGTGCATGGTTTTTACCAAGCTTTGAAAAAGAAACAATAAAAGTAATTGAATGCAATTTGCTTCAAGATCCAAATGATCTCGCCTGTCTCCTATTTCCGATGTGTGGAGAACAAAGGGAGGACAAATCGTTTTTTTTCTTGCTCTTCAAAGCGATTAAAAATTATTTATAGTTTTAGAAATGAGGGCACATTTCTTTCCGAAAAAAAATGAGGAAAGGAAAGATATATAGAGACCATGGCGACTGCTGCTAAGTTCCAGGAGGAACTGCTAGACGAATTCCCACGAGGACAACAGTTGTAATGACGTACGTAGGAGAAGGAAGCGCACCCTGCTCGTCCAGTTTAGTGGAAAAGTACAACAGAAATACGCAAAAAAGATGTGTTACATATGTTTTTGTTCATATAAATAGATTTTTCATCAAAAACAAAACAAAAACAATTTCCTGTTGTATGTGTTTTTCATTATTTTTATCCTCATGAACCATAAAAGCACAATAACAAACAAGTACATTTGTTAACGTGTTGAAAAATCTATGAGACAAAGGAAGTTAAAGTTTTTAACGAAGTAAACACATCTGAATGATCTTGTTTCTAGTATTAGCTGTTTGGAATCCAGAAGAACATCCTAAATGTAATCTCCATGCCCCCTCTATCCTTGATCCAGTCATTTTCGTTGATCGTCTCATTTTCCTTTTGTTTTTCTAGGATCTCGTATAGATTCTGTATTGTCAATGTATTTTTCGCAGTAAATAAGTGAATCCTTGTCTCCTCATCCCGAATTCAGGTCACCTTCGTTAATCTCCTCAAATTTCCTCCATTTTTTAAGATTCCTAGGTGGATTTTGAATTGTTAAATGTTTTACTAGCAGTGGGTGGCTGAATAACTCACTCCAAATTTAAGTGATGGGATCTGCAAGGAGTCAGGCTGAGAAGACTCGCGCTGCTGGAAATTACTACTGGGAACTAGTAAACGAATGCTGTGACAGTTCACTGCGAAATTCTCAAATTCGAATAAAATAGACTAGTTTTTCGAAAAGTCGAATATACCGTAGGCCAGGATTTGTGCGTAAATGAAGCTCTAACAAAGATAGTCCTCTCGGATAAAACATTCCAGGACATGGACATAGAAGAATGTTATGCATATTTATATATCCTAGATGGTGAGAAGCATGCAGCCAGCGGTGTATGTTAATGGAAATTTCGAAGAAATTTAGTAAGGTGTGTTCTTTTGTATTACGTACTAGAAATTCCTGGATTTTTCCTTGAGAAAGTTACAAAAATTTCACATAGCAGCATTAGCAACTGTGACTAAGCGCTCTGAGGCTGTATTAGATGGCAAATCAGCTGGATTAAAATCCGGATCGACCGATCCATATGGGCCTAGCTACAATCGAAATTGATGTAAAACCATATCCATGACACTCACAGCACACACAGCAGTGGAATAACGCCAAAGCCAGCTAGTGAAAGCTCGGTTACTAGTAGTGTCCACTACTGGCTACGTCGTCATTTCCGATAACGCACATAGCTAATTATGTAGTTAATAGCCTATGAAATTAATCATTTGGTCCGAAGTTTATTATCTGCAAACTGCAAATTATGTTCCCTTTTGCAGCCACTCTATTGTTCTGAGACTAACTATTAGGAGAGCATTCGACTATGGATGATACTGTAGAAGTATTACTACAAAGTATCAGTGCGATCTAAATAATTTAAACGTATCACTGAATGTAATAAACTTGCTGTTGCCGAACAGTGGCCGGAAATAGTCTAATGGATTTTATCAAGGTAACGAAAACATTCTTATGCATACAATGCTTACCCTTGGAAAATTACCAGAGCCTATAAAAAATTTACACCTGGCAAGATTCCAAGTAATTTTTGTGTGGGTTTGCTTACTTAGTAGTAAGCAGTGCCCTTCAATTTACTTAGACAAAGATAGACAAGATGTAAACAGAGAGGCTCTCAAAAGATCCGTTCAACCATGCGTAGCAAAATGCAGCTTTGAAAATTTTTCTAAAGTAGTACTTTACTAGTAGTTCTCATGGTAGTAGCAACCTCCTAGCAAAACATTTGTATTAAGCATTTTGTCAGTATAGAATAGCACGGAAACACGAGAGAAGAAACCTTTAAGATGCCTCCTCTTCCGGGAAAACCTCATGATTGCCCTGCACTTTTGCAGATTTGTAGAAGGAACTCGCGTGGTTTGCACTAGATGACGTTCAAAGAACTGTACCTAACGCTTCTGTTACAATTTGTGACAATTTTCCGGTTCCATGAGCTCACGTTCATTGGCATGACATCACTAGATGCAAAGCTTCTCTTTTTAGTAGTTCACTGTTCAACTCATTGTTAACTCACGATCTGAGTAAATGAGGTACGTGAAATACAGAGACCTGAAGTGGAAATCTGACGCTTACTCTAAAATACAAAAATACCTAATCAAAAATCTAGCAACACTCTAAACCTTCTCCTTAAGGGAGCGTCTCATCTCAGGTTCACTCGCGAGATTTTCAGACAGAAAGACTCTCCCACATGCCCTGATCACAGTTTACTATTTCATTATGAATTTATTTTCTATATTTTTATTTTTTATTTTCATATTTTTAGTTTGTTGCAAATTTGTATATTTAATTATAAAAAATATTTCAGTTTTCGTATAAGGAGACTGCATGAAACATATCACATCTTGAAACATGCGTAAAGTTTACATAATTATTCGCAAAAGTACTGCAGAACACGTTTCTGAGCAATACTTTTGTGGAAAATTTGAGATTTGCACTGAGACATCTGTCACAAGGTTCTGCACATGGTGATGTTGATCGTTGACACTTAGCGTTTCTTTGTAGGAGATGTCTCAATAGGCATCCCGAATTTTCCATGACGGGTACAAAACTTCTCCCGAACTCTTTAACATGCTCGACACTGCAATCCGCGTCTTCTGAGGACATTTTCATCGGGCAGTAAACGATATAACCTTCAATAGAACAGAAGCACAAATAATTAAGTTCAAAAGTTCGCATAAAAGCATGGCGTTCTGGAACAAAAACGGGCCTCTACTTCGCTTATGAAATACTCTAGCTGTTTCAGGACTCGAGTGAGTCAACATGTCAAAGTTGTACTAAGATTACTTCTTCGAGTGGGGCTTTATTATCTGGTTATTTCACCAATTACCTGATAACAGAAAGATTTCGAGGAATTCCGGGATAACCAGGAGATTACTGAAATGATGTTCTGGTTAAGGTTACTACCGGGAGATGTGCTGAATAAATTTCCACTATTCCAGGTTTTTCCAGCAAGGAGACATGGAAAATACAGGAGAAAGTTGTACATACATATGTGGTAGCTTTGCACAATAATAACTTTTTCAAGTCTCGCTTTCTTTCTTATTACTGTCTCCATTAGAAGAGATAGTTATCACTGAACTTCTGGGTAAATTTTATTGGTTTTATAAAAGTTGCGAAGTAATAGCAGTTTTTTTTCTTCTAATAATTTTAATAACGACATTGAACATACTGAAATCAATCCTTGCCGGTCACTCCCAGAAGATGGTGTCCAGAAAGACATCATATTTTGCACTGTTAACCGCGAAAGCCCAAAAAATTAGGCAAGTGAGAAAATTATGTAGATAAGAATTAAATTCCTGGTAGAAAATGAAAAATTTCAGGACATCCTGATGACTTGTGACCTTTCTTTGCGTTCATGATACTCCTTATGTTTGAGGAGAATGTTTATCAAGGATCAGAGCCACCTAAGCTGTCCTTGCTACGTTCATTCTCAGGTTACTAAGTCTTAGATGTCCCATGTTTACAGTAAATGCTCGTTGTAGTAGCCGTGTAGTCTGGATTGTAAGTGATTACGCTTCAGCTACAAAAAATCATGTTCTTTATGTAATCTACAGCACTACAAACACAGAGCGTCAAGAAGGATTTGTTAAGGAAGTGTCTGGAGGCAGAAGATGTGTAACGTTGTTTCCTCGTTAGCTGCTACGTACAAAGGCAGCTGATGAGGGATTTCCCTCATTAATATAGGCTTTGAGATGCAAAAGAGTGAATTCATGAAATCTGCACAATTTTGCAAATAAAAATACATAGTATTCTGAAAATTCAGTGAAAGCGATATCTCAATGTATATCAACGGCTGTGCTGCCTTCCTTTTCCAGAAAAAAGAACTATTGGGTGCATGCAGAAGTTCCAGCACAGAAATCGAGACTCTGCTTTCCAAAACGCCTTGACTTGGTTCAAAATCGCTATTTTTAGCTCAGGTGGAGATCATCTGCATCTATCTGACGCATAGAGTGGACTGCGGAATTATTTTAATATCCTTGCAGGTAACACCTAAACACTCGAAAGTCAGGCACTTGCCTTGCACTTCCATAGGTGTGAGACTGCTAAAGTAGACCACATAGATATATCTCCAGATTTTTTTAATGAAAAACCATTGACAGAGATCTAACAGACATCTCGCACTTGGCGAATACGCATAATAAAAGGTTAATGCACCAAACCACTGAATAATGCACTACTAGTTCGAAATGATAGTAAGTAAGGGTTACTAAGAAGAGAACAGTTTTCACCGTCTCAGACGTACCATACGAAAGGACAGAAGACTTTCCTAACTGAATAAAAAATTCCAGTAAATTTCCACAGTTGAGACTCCACGAGTGGAGCAACTTTTATTGGGCTAGCTTTCGGCGTGGTAACTAATAAATTATACAGAATGGCCCATACGCATGGTAGCTTCACGCGCAATTGTTGTGCCGTGGAGTTGAACCCAGTTATAAAAACCTTTCCAGACATTTCATAAAATTTCTCCGGGGAACAAGCTGCTTATTTCCTCGGATTCAGAAACGAAAATCCTTCAAAGAGATCCATGAACATTCCCAAACAAGGCCTAACCTACCCAAAAAACCAAGGCGGAGGAGTTTCTCGAGCGGAAATCAATCCATTCTTCTCCTAGAACTTCCCTACAGCAATGAAAGAAAGTGCACTACTGAGTACCATGCGGTGCCACAACGTAAAAAAAAGCTACCCGTTTTTCTATACCATTGGAAAAGCCAAAATCTTTTCAGGAACATTAGTGAATTCATGGATTCTCCAGTGTTTCCGGGACTTGACGGTTCTGTTGGTTTGGGTCGGGTGACAAATTGTTCACAGCACAGTACATGGGGCAATTAGGTTTTGATGGTACTATAGTACACATGTGCTTCCTCAGAACCGCATCTAAAATCGGATTTTATTTGAAAAACATGAAAATATAAAGATTGAATTGGACCCCTTAACATCTGCTTCCAGAAATGAACAACTTCAGCTAACGTTTTCGAATCAGTTTAATGGCCAATGAGGGATAATTCAGAATGCTTGAAGTTTGAATTTTGTTTCCCTTGGGACGGAAAACCCAAACTTCGTGGTATTTTCGAGGAATTCTCTAAGAACCCTTTATTCACCAGCTCGCTTATCTTTGTACCCGTAAATTTGGGCCACTTTGCAGGAATCGCGACCAGAATACTGCAAATCTTCACCATTTCCTAACCTGTAGATGAGTTTACTCAATGTTAGAAGTGGCTACTGGCTCCAAGACGTCTACGTCTATCGCTAAGATTAGCGCAATTACATTAAACATAAAAAAAACCACCGCTACGTGTTCCACCAGATGAGTTGCTCGAGTGAGGATACCCTCTGAGAGATGGGGTTAGACTGATTTCAAGAGCAGTCCTGGATCTGAGACTCATAAACATGAGGATATGGAAAGTACACATAGGAGTCAATGAATCAGAATAAACTATAATATATCAAATAACAATAATATGAAGTATTAAAAAAATCCGGAAGAGAGAGAATTACAACTCTTGAGGAATTATGAGAAAAGGTTGAAGGTCTTCTGCTTTTCCAGCATCCGAATTTTTTGGATCGGAATTCGATTTTTATTCAGTCCTAAGTCTAACATAGAGGTACTGTGATTAAAAAAAACACATTTGATTGTTACTGAAACTGGGAAGACAGGAATGATTGTCCTAGAATACGTAATACAGTGCAAATCATGGATCTCCGATCTGTTACCTGGAATATTTACCTCAATTCGTGCTCTATCATAAAAACATCGCCTGTGTGATGTAGCCTTTCCCCTGAGAATACTGCGCTATGAAGCTCAATTTAAACTAGTCACAATTAAAATGCTGATCTATGTACATCAGCACAAAAATGATTTCCTGGGAGTTCCACACTGCAACTCTACGTATTTAACAAAATTTAATTAGATTCAGGAAAACAGTAAATACTGTATTGGCCATTCTATTTCCGGCTTATCCCATTATTCAGCTGGAATACTGGCTCCTCCTAGAAGTTTTCCCTTCTAGTAATTTCTAGTTCTTCAGTGGTTTTTTTATCTGGCTTTGCGTAAAGCCATCAATCCAAGAAAGGCGACCTTGGCTACGCTTCCATTCAACCATAAAATTATTTATCCAGGCGTCTCACATTAATCAATGCTCGCCTAACAAATCCTCCTGAAAAGGACAACGACTGCGCAGTGAGTGCTCGGGTCACTCGACAAAAAGCATTGCTTGGCTGGTTGAACGCCTCTCGAACAACTACCGACTCATCAGAAATCATTCCATTAGGTGTTGTCCATACGAGTGCAGCCTTGAAAACGGTACTGTTGATTCAGGGAATGGAAAAAATCGGTTTGGGAGGGCAGAGAAATTGACTGATCTAAATCCTAGCTTTTAAACATAGATATCCAAGTTGCCAGGAAATGTCTCGTTTCAAGAAAAAACTTAACTTTTACGGCTTTTCAGTGACTAACAGAAGAATGTCTCGAGAAAGTGGAGAAACTCCTTAAGAAATCTACGACAATTAGGCTTCCTTGCTTCCATTTCCTTTTTATCCTGGATTTTCCTTGGAATATGACAACTACAAGATACGACACTTCTTCGTGGAAAGAGCATTAAGAAATTGAATGTATGTTATTAGGCTGGTGCAAAAGAAATGGCGCACTTTTTTTCGAAACCATGTAATTTTTATCGGACATAGCATGACATCCAGATATGGTTACGGACTTATAAAGCAATGTAAACCCTTTTATGATGTAGGTATAAGAGATGTTGGCTGCGGTCAGGAATTACCAAACAATTGATAATTGAATGAAAATTAGAAAAAAAAGAAGTGTCAAGCAGAAAAAGATTCATTAATGTTTCAAAAGTGAACCGAAAATTGGTCGAAATTAGAAATTTATGCCTGATTCACAATACTGCGTAGCCATTTTGGTGACTTTCGCTTGGCAATACTTGGAAGAGAGCTACAGTCCAACTCCTCCTCAATCAAAATCCATAGTCCATCTACCTCCTCAATCCAGAATTCAGCTGCTTACCTTTTTTCCCGAAATTCTACAAGAACAGCAAGTGCACTGATGTTCCGTGCCTGTTGTCGAATCCTTGAAAGGCATTAGGACCCAACAATGGTGGTTTTTCATGGATATTTCGAGGCGATGGAGCATCTGTTTGCTTATGGTCAACCTCGTGCCATATTGGCATCAACAACCTTGCGCAATTGACTTGAACGGACATTGTCATTTGGCGTTTTTTTCCGGTTTTTGTGATAGTGTGTCGCTGGGGTCAAGTCGCGCCAAGGACGCCGCTGGACTTAGCATTGACTTACAAGGTGACCAGTTTCAAGCCTTTAAAATTGATTTCATCTGGTAAAAACAAACAATTCTGGAAGAGAAAACCCACAGGAAGGAAATGATATCCACATCAGAGAAAGCAAATGGCAATACCTTTCCGAGCATTTGCTACATAGTTATAGCTCCAAGGTTTTTTCAGGATAATTGCAGTCACGTACTCCTAGGTACATTCAACTTTCTGTCCTAGGATCCAAATTATATTTTGCTATATTTAGGAAGAAACAAAACCTTTTCACAAAATTGCCCGACATTGCACCGGGCAATTACACCACGTAGGTGGCTAAAGCTCTAGAATCCAGAATAAACGCTCGCTGCACTGTAATCCAGCCTATGATAGCTGCTAGTGAAATTTGAAGTATGTCCTCGAGAAATCTAGTATCGCTTGATCTAAGCGAAACAGCGGCTAAAACTGGTTGACAAAGCCGAAATGCTCATTCGCCTTTCAAAGATTCTTATCGCAATGTGATGCGGTTGAGTTCATTACGACACCTTACTACGACACCTTCTCTCACTTTCCTTTGCTCAACCATTCGATTTATTCGAATATTTGAATCACCTGTACCTTTAAGAGCTTTAAAGTTCATTCAAATTGATTCAAAGCCTTTGAGATTGCTCCATTTAGTGTAGAAATTTGTTATCTGCCACCGCTTCCACAAGAAAATGCTAACAATAGTAAATGAAATAGACATCAAACAAAATCAGTGATTTTTTTTCTAAAAAGTCATGTAAGTAATGGTAAGTAATAATACTAAGTAGTAAAAAGATAATAGGAAGTAGTAAGAAATAATAAGTCCTAAAAACCTTTATGAGTGAGCAAACTGGAAAAATTCCGGGAAGAAAAAATCTTGTATAGATGTGGAACTCTTTAAATTTCCAAGTCCATGAAATGACCGTAATTCTTTTGGGAATCACTTCTATTTTATCTTTTTTCATTATTTGTCATTTGAAAATTTGGCAAATTCCAAATATCTTTCAGGATTTTTAAGGGTTCTAGGCTTACAAAAAATCACACTAATGTCAATCAACAATCCTGAAAACTCTGATTTCTTCGAGAAATTTAAAATAGTTATCCATTTCCCAATAAAATAAAAATAAGAAGTAAAAAGATAATGAGAAGTAGTAAGAAATTATACTAGTTCGGAAAAAAACATTATGAGTAACTAATAATTTAGGAAAAGTCCAGAAAAATAGGAAAAATTCCTGTGCAGGTGTGGAATTCCTCAAATGTTAAGGTTCTTCCTCACGTAAGACAACTCCAAATCGAATGAAATTTTGGAATTTTCGAATAATCGAACATGGATCAGTCGAATAATTAGGAGACGTGAAGGAAAAAAATCTCAGTTTACACTTGTAGTACGTGAAACCTCATTGAGCAAGGGATCACAGCGGCATACATATGATTTTCTGGATAGAGATAATTTCTGGAATGGTGTTTTCTTCACACATCCTTTCAGCTCCTATTGCACAGCTCGTTACTCATTTGTTATTACGGTTTTGTATGGATGAATGTTAGTAATTGAATTGTCGTTTATTGCACTTCCTGTCATTAGGGTTTAATCCATGGCTAGAAAAATTGAATAAGAATGTGAAAACCTCTGCAAGTTCCTTGTTGCAGGAAAGTTCCTAAGGAAATTGTACTTCCTTGATAATTGGAGATAATTGCGGATGTTTTAAAGGGACTTGAAAAATTTCCGAATCCTAGGGCTGCAGAGGACTCTGAAAAAACATTGAACCCAAGAAGAACAAAGAATACCCGATTTGGGAGAAAATCCAGGAAAGCTAAGAGGGAATGCCATCTAATACCTTGCAGAAACTCACTAGTAAAAAAGCCAAAAGCCAGAAAACCTGTGCCAAGTGGTCCCACCTAGCCAGTAATCCAGAAAAGCCGCTAGCCAATTCGCCAATAGTTCCAGAAACAATGTTGAGCATTCCAACGATTGTAATGACCCACATTACTACCAGAGAGGAGAACAATGACCTTCAAATTTCCATCAGTGATTTCCTAGTCGGCTCGTCTATGAGTTGACCAGGTGTGAATACACTGCCGAAAACTTTTTTCCTCTACTACTTTCTTACCAGTTTCACGCACGGCAAATATTAGGTTGTTGCGAAAATAATTGCCGTTTCACGGTATGCTTGAAAAAGAACTTTTTTCTTGCCCAATTTAACAAATTCAAGCCAACTTGTGCTAGCTCCTGGTAGGGTTTGTTCTGCTCTTTCAGATGCTTCTCCAATAATCTGGCTAGCTCTTCCCTGGCCTTTTTTATAGGGCCGCGAAAAATGGTGAGCCGACGCGATTTTCGAGTGATCATGTTGTATGAGTTCAAACTCAGCCATTCTGCAGCGGAAGCAGCCCGTAATATAGCGCTTGCTTTTGGCACGAACTCTCCTTCCGAAAGGACAGTGAGGTGCTGGTTCGCAAAATTCTCTTCCGGCGATTTTGATCCCGAAGATAAACCTGGTCGTGGTCGAGGGATGTCGCTGGACGATCAAGCACTGAGAACAGCGGTGGGAACGAAACCCGATACTACTACTCGTACATAGGCGGCAGGCCTGGCGGTTCACTATGCTACAGTTTCAAAACATTTGGCTTCCATTGACATGGTGAGAAAATTGCAAAAGTGGTCACCCCATGATCTGACCGATGACCAGCAATCCACCCGCTACGACATCTGTTCTAACCTCCTCGTTCGCCACAAAAACGAGCCATTTCTTGACCGTTTAATAACTGTAGATGAAAAATGGCTTCTATTCGATAATAAGAAACATGGTTATATATGGGTAGACAAGTTCTCTACCCCTCCAAGCTTCCCTAAACCAGATCTTTACCCTAGAAAGGTTATGTTGACAGTTTGGTGGTGTTGTAAGGGTGTTATTCATTATAGCCTTCTGCAACCTGGTCAGGCTGTTACGTCAGAGTCTTAGTGTTGTGACTTAGACCTGATGTATGAAGAGTTGCGACAAATGTGGCTGGCAGTGGTAAACAGAGGTGGGCTTCTCCTGCTCCAGAATAACGCTAGGCCTCACACTTGAAAACTCACCCAGCAAAAACTGACGCAGTTAGGCGTCGAGGTTCTCCCTCACGCACCTTACTCTCCAGACCTCTCCCCCACCGATTATCACTTTTCCGGGCTCTCGAAGCAAACCTGCGTGAGCAGCAGCTTCCTGATTTGGAGCATGTTGAAATTGCCTTCAAAGAGTCCTTAAAATCTTGTGATCTCAATTTCTATCGTAGAGGTATAAATGAATTACCGGATCGTTGGCAGAGATGTGTAAAATCTGGAGGATCTTATTTTGATAAATAAAGTTGAGTTTGAACAGAGTTACAGCATGTTGAACTGAGCTGTCTTTTTCGGCAATTAATTTCGCAACAACCTGATATTAGTCACTTTGAATAACATCAATGAGAAACGAAATTGATATGGTAGCGTAATTCATCTGTGAATTCGCGAAAACATTACTGTTAATCTACTACTATCACATTTAACCTTTATATCAGCTGTTGTTTTATGGTCTTTTTCCCGGGATAGGGATCCAGGTGGTTTTGCTTGCTGTGTTCCTTGGAATGAAATTATTGTAATTGTTTTGAAAATCGTCAATAATTAATTTGTTTATTGTCCTTGTTATCCAAAACTTCAGCAAATTCCAAATATCTTCCAGGATTTTTGAAGGACTCTAGAACCACAGCAAAACCACACTGTGTCAATCTCTATCCTAGAAACTCTGGCTTTTCCGAGAACATGGAAATTATTATCAAATTTCTCATCATTAATTCCCTCACAGCACTTTTTTCACTTCATGCGTCGCTATCCTTGTCGTGTGTCACTGTTCATTTTCTCCCCCGATATCCCAGTTTTCTACATTTTCACCAACATCCATGTTACCTGATTGTCAGTGACCCACATTAAAACGTTCTTTCTATAGATTCGACCAAAACTTCACGTCACTCTGCACTTTCAATACACTCGTCGTTTCCGATTTTGACTTAACCTCGTTATTCCTGCTAAATGTACTCAATTCGTTAATCCTAGCCCCTCTAAACTATTTAGGGCTAAGGAGTATTTTCTTTTCTTTCATAAATCATAAGTAAACCGTCAGCATTTAATTTTTTTACTATCCTTTTAGTGGAAAACTTGGGGCGTATCACATGAATAACTACTTTTCTTACCCTTTCGCATTCTGTTCCTATAACAATAATTACTTTACTGTGACCGGAAGCATTCTTTATTGTGCACATCCTTGTGGTGTACTGAATAAATAAATAAATAAATAAATAAATAAGTTGAACACTTAGTGAACATTATTTGTCTCTTTTTCTATGGATCTCTGTATTCTCAATTCCTATCCCTCCACAAAAAAAGAGGGAAGTCTGGGAGGTATGCCCCACTGACATTACCCAGGGTAAACGTGCTAACATCACACAAATTTATCCTAATTTCAACACGAGCGTCTACATGTTAACCCTGGATAATTTTGGTGGTGCATCCGGTCCAGTATTTTCAGTTTTCTCCTTCATATTTTTCCTTTCTGGAAGCTTCTTACCCTATGTATAAGGCAGATTTCACTAATACCTCTTCTTACCCTATGTATAAGGCAGATTTCACTAATATCTGAGAGGACTGAGAGAGAGAGAGAGAGAGAGTTCGGACAGGAATAAGGATTCCGGAGCCCCAAAGGTTTTCCTATCAAACCCAGTGTAGGCATCCAAACAGTATGTAAAGCTGGTTAATAAGCTGTGAATACCACTACAATTTTGGCTAATATAATCCTTAACAGAAGAAAATATAATTCGAATGAGTAACCAGTAGCAGAATAGGGTCCTAACTTTCATTTTCATAAGTGGAAAAATATTGTGATATCATTAATATCATCAATAAGTTAAGAGTCTCTTCTCAGTACAGCTAAGTTTACCCTATACATAGCTACTTGTATGAATAATAAGTTAGCCATTAGTTCTTTTTTGGGCGTATATAATTGATAACTAAACATAATACTATTTGAACAAGCATATTATTAAATTTTTATAGAGTCACAAGGTTAAGTTATAATATATTATATATTATTATAATATATTATATATTATTATAATATCTTAAGTTATACCTTAAGCACGTAGCCAGTATGTAGTACGTAAAATGCCAGCCAAAAGTAAAACCACACGATTACTCAAATAATTATTCGAATATTCAAGTGTATAAAGATGTATTTCATGGATTAATCCCAGAGCGAAATTAAAACTTTTCATGCCATTGCCACATCTACATACAGCGGCGCTTGGCTATACGTAGCTCCTACACTTCTGAATATTCGAACACCATTCCATTCGAATTGCAGTTAGGTTTGTAGCCATTTTGGGTGGTAATTTTGTGAATTTAAAGTAGTAATAAATTTTTGAGTAAGCTATGTTCGACGTAAGCAGGTGCAATGAGCTATTAAGAGAGTTAACCATGTATTTATGGCTAAAAGACTAATGAAGTATCTAATGCCAGCAAAAATCCTGATGAAATTAGGATAAGTTAGTGAAACATTCTATTCTTTTCTCTAGCGACCAGGCTTTCAGGATTTTCTGAAGAAGATATTTCTGGAAGACTAGGCCTAGGATCCTAACTGCCCCTGAGGACACTATCTCATTTACTCCTAAACTTATATTGTGGTCATACATGATTGCTAACTGTTCCTAGAAATGTCACTGAACCTAGCAGACAACTGACAATGGAAGTTCTAGGGTTCTTCCACAGATTCCTGGAATACAGAACTAAATGGAGTCCTTAAAAGCTACGTATGTATAGACGCATAACTCTAGTGATAAGTGGAATTTCATAAGGACCTTCACAAAGTTCAAGGTTGTTTACCATATTTACGTACCGTTTTCTTGTAACTGATAAAAAATCCAATTACCTCCACGGCCACATCGAAAGTTCACCACCAGCTGAGTGGGCAATTGCACAACAAGTACCTCTGAAGTACTAGTATAATTTAGCTACTGGACAACACAGTGCAATTTCATGAAATTGCCATCTTTTGACCGGTGTAGGAGGGACCTTGGATTGTGCCGGAGACACATCCAAATGATCCGTGATTCTTTAAGACGTTCATGATTCCATCCATCATGACTCATTCGTTTAGTAGCTTGGACGTTCTGCGATGTTTGACACGTCGTTGCCAAGGTCGGTCCGAGCGCACCTGACCTCTGTCAGCAAGGAATTTACTTCTTTTGTGCTGATATTGATAGCGATTTTTCATTGGTTTGCTTTCTTATAATGCTACAGAGTTTCTGGATAATCCTAGTTATCCTGAAATCAACTAGAATACTTGTTTACTTCTAAAGAATAACTTCAAAACCACAGGATATATCCTCTTTTGATTGCGAAAAAGCAATGAGAACGTTCTTCTTATCCCAATAAATCACAAAAAGCCATTGAATCCTGACTTCCTCATGATTTTTCCCGCATTTAACCTCATCGCTACAGCGTAACGTGCGACCTAATTTGTCGCAATCGAATCACTGCCATCGTGAGAATTTCGCCAAACCGTCTGCCTACTCATTTTCCATTGAATAATCCTGCATTCAAAGCAACCCTATGGAAATCCCTCTTCCAGGATCCACCAATGAGGACACTTGGGTGGTTGACACTAGCACTCTGGGTCCCATTAATTGACGCCAGCAGTCTTTTGAGCAAAACTATAAATGCTGATGGCACGAGAGGTAGGACAAAAGTTCTTTTTTCTATTGAAGTACTGCTTCTAAGCACTTCCCATTCCAGAATTCCGGATCGCCAAACACATCAAGCACAACACATGCCTTTGCCAATGCCGTTGTGTACCGGAAACTATGGATCTATTCGCTAAGAAACCAGTGATGGGAGCTGCCTCGACGGAGTCCGTGGAGATCGACGATAAGGCCGTCAAGGAGGAGAGAAAGTTGAAGACGTCGTTGAAAGATGAGCTGGTTACGATAACGTCACAGCAATCAGTTACCAGTACAGTAACAGCTTCAACGTCAATTTCCACTCCAGAAATTGGCACAACTCCAACAACAGCAGCTCCATCGTCAAGTTCGTCGTTTCCTGAAACAACGACTACCACTGCTCCTCTTACCACTTCTACAGGTGTAAACTCCACTCCACAAGGAGTATTCCCAGAGACGTCCTCACCAAGCAGTCCAGAAACAGCTCAAACTTCGCAAATATTCACGTCTTCTGAACCGCCTTCCACATCCAGAATCGATGGATTGCCTTCAGAAACGTCATCAAACACCGAAATCGCTACCACCACAACTGGGTTACCAACCACTCCACCAACAACAGCTTCTACTCCATCAGAGGCTACCACATATTCAGAAGTTCCAACAAGCACCACGCCTTCATCAACAACAGACGAAGTCATCACCCCATCAACGACTAACACCACTTCCTCAGAAACCTCTTCTGAATCAGCGTCTACCACACCTACGACGCTGGTAGCAGAAAGTTCAAGATTGCCTGAAGTAGAGGAGTCGAATGATGAACCAGAATCGACCCCGTTGGAGGATATCCCGAAGGTAGTTTCAACAATCCCGACAACAGAACAAAGTACCACACTCGACATCGGAAGCATAACTACAGAAGAACCAAGTACCAGTACTCAAGCTACTACTGAGGCCCTTGTAACGGAAAGCATCAAGGCGATTGAGACGACCTTCTCCACGCTGGAGTCCACAACTGCGCCGAGCACTACTACAATAGCGGAGGAATCTCAGGAAGAGCCAAAAACGCCGTCGGCTCCAACCAGTTCACATATTCCGAAGGAAGAAACTCAAGCTACTAGCACTGAAGCGACCACGACCGAAGAAAGTACAGCATCGGCGACGACGAGCACAGCGTCAGCAACTGAAGCAGTCACAGAAGCGGAGAAATCTACAGAAGTGTTGCAGACTCAGACCAAAGGAGAGAAACCTTCAGTGGAGTCGTTTATTTCCGAGGAAGGAACATTCCTGAACAACGCAGACGGAAAACCAGCTATAAAGCATAAAAACCTCGACGGGACAACTCATTTTGAAGAGGTTCAGGAGAGTACTACTATAGAGGTTCTTCCCTCGTCAACCACTTCTACCTCAGAAGCAGCTGGAAGCAGTCCTGAGCCTCAGATTTCTACAACCACTGTCGATAACGCTACTCAGTCTACCACTGGGAGTACTGCAGATGACGTTTCCACTCCAACGTCCTCCCAAACTACTACTGAATCCATAACGACGTCCACAACTTCTGGAACAATCTCTTCTAACAATGTAGACGTGGACAGTACTACTACAATAGCGCATCCGGCTCCGAGTAGTGCTGAATCCACGACAACAACCACATTGATTTCGTCCAGTGATTCCACAACTCAGACCATCCTGGATGACACTACCACTCCAATAGCACCTCAGACTAGTGAATCCACGACGACAACCGCTGATCATGGAACTACTCCTGGTAATGATTTCACCTCCACGAGACTCACGGACGACACAACAACAACACCAACGTCGCCTCCCACGGATTCTGAATCCACCGTCGCAGTCACAAGTCCTGAAAGTACTCCCTTCACGGATTCTGAACCCACCTCTACAACGACAACTGCTTCTGAAACCACATCTCACACAAGTTTCGAACCCACCTCCACAGCCAGTAATCCTGAAACAACGCCATTCGAAAGCTCCGAATCCAGCTCCGAAGTCACAGCTTCCGAGACTATTCCTGTCATGAGCTCCGAATCTACCCCCGCAGCCACAACTTCCGGAACAACTCCTATCACAAGTGCCACCGATCCAACAGTCCCATCTACACTCGAAACTACAAGTACTGCGTCACCTGAGCCAACTACAGTAGAGCCAACTACAAGTACAACTGGTTCTAGTACAACTACAACAGAAGAACCGATCATTGAGAGTACTGTAGATGCAACTGCTGAAGCGATCACAGAGCAATCCCAGGAATCCACCACGGAATCAACGACGACCGAAGCGCCAAGCACAGAAGCTGTTCGTAAGGATGAAGCCTTGAAGAAGAATCCTGTCAAGAAAACTGGGAAAAACGAACATCTCAGAGCAAAGACTTTCAAGACAACTACTACACAACAGATGTCGTCGTCGACGGAAACATCTTCTACATCTACTGAAACAACCACAGAAGCTGAACAGGAGCCAACTACAGAGCAAGGTGGGTTTTTGAAGTATTGACGGCGGTAGTGGTTATATCTACAGTACGACAGTGGAACCAGGTTTAAGGTGGTAATTGCATAAATATGAAGAGGGCAAGGCAAAAATGGATGAAGGGAATATACGGTGCCGGCCAAAATTATATAGCCTTTTTAAGACTAGTGAAGTTTACGACACAGCACATCGCTGGAATATCCTACCCTGTTTTTGCAAAAATGGGCTGATTTTGTTGGAATCTAATCTAATAGGCTAAACGAGAAGTAAGAGCAGTATATACCTCCAGATCAGCTATGAAGTTTCGTTTGTAAGCTAAGGAAACATACGTGTTCGCCATAGTAGTCGTCATCGCTCATTTCAGACCGTCTAATTTCTTCCGAGTTGAAGCGACATGGGACGTCATATGCATACCAATATTCTAGTATTTCTAGCACATCTTTTTCTCTTATTTAGTCGTGGGGGATCCTTTTCTTTGGGTAAGAGAAAAATTCGAATCCTTGCTCTCATGATATGCTCCATCGTGTACATCGCGAATATTTGGAGAGTAATATTTGGAGAGTTCGAGCAAGCCAAGTTGACGAAAACACTTATAAAGGGTTACTCTTAAACTGACCTCAAGTAGACATGGCACTTCACAATTACTGAGCAGAGAATACGCATATTCTATCAGAAATGAGTCCATTCTAATACAAAGCAATTACTTTATGGTAAGATTTCTCTTATGAAAGCCGTTCGGTGGCCGTTCGTAAATAACATCAGATCACAGATTTCAATCCTCATTAGGAAAATTCCCTTCTCAAGAAAGTTTACGCATGGAATGGCTCGATTTCAACAATTTTCCATGGCTTGTGAGCGTCGACAACTCTCATGAAAATTTGAACTTCTGAACTTCACGTCAACAGCAATTATGAAAGAGAGTTCAAAAGGCCATATAATTTTGGTCGGCACTGTATGTACTTGTGTTTAATATAGTAGAAGGGGAGGGGGCATAAGTTATTGAGCAACGTTTGCTCATTTCTATCTCCCTCAGAAATCCTTGCCTTGTTCCGTTGTTTTCACTCCCGGATAGTGAAAGGTTAAACAAATCTTATAGCTAGAACCCGGTTTTTTACGTAGGTTTTCTTCCCGAGCAATTTGGCTTCGGAACAGATTTTTATATGTTTATGAATCATTGACGGCTTGAGAAGGCATCTTCAACTCCTTGTTCTTATTATTGCTCCCTGAACATATCTATAAATACTGGTCTAAATTCAAAAGCAGTTTTTGGATTAGTGGAAATCCCCGAAAATAAAGAAAAATTCCACACCCGGGACTTTTTGAAAATTTTAAATTCTTAAATGGGAAAAAAGTTCCACAAGGGCACAGAGAGGGAATTTCCACAGAATTCCGATTGTTTATAGCACGGAATTCAAATGTAACAATAGAACTAGTATATACAGACTTCGACTAGCATCTCCCCGGCATAATTCGTGGGATCAAGTCGTCAATAACCCCTCATAAATAGAAATGCATGCCATTGCAGCTCTGTCCTTTCCAGGTGTCTTCAGGCCAATATGCCAAATTAAAGCTGGATCTCGTATTCTACTAGGAATTTCCCGTTTCCCTTTTCACGCTTTTCGTTTTGTGGCCACTTTTGAACTTCTGCTTTCCGTTCTACGTTTTAGACTGGAAATTCCATTTTCGTCATCGCTAAAAAAATTCCAAAGAAAATTCCATATTTTTCTATTTTTCCATTTTTTCTCCTCTTCCACTCCAAAATGTGAACGGTTTTTAATTAAGCGTAATTATCTAAGAAAGGAGATTTCTCTGCTCATATGGAGGATTTCATTAGGAAGACATGAGGGTGAGGGAAGAGAAGAGAGAGGCAGGAGTAGAGGAAGGGAAAGAGAGGAAAAGATAGACTGTAGATGTCTTCCTAGTACATCAGTGCAGTCCTGGTGAGCCTTTCGGGTTATTTTATTTTAGCGCGAACAAATCGGAAACACCCACATATTCCGAGGAAATTGGACTGTCATATAGAAGCATGCATGCCTGTACTCATCAGAGAGCTCCATATTAAGTATGTGAGGCACCGCAAATCCGTAAATCTTGTCGAGCACACAATTTCCCTTACCAAAACATCATGTACCCTGAGGTAACAAGGTTTGTTGTCTAAGTTGTGGTCTATGGATATCCACAATCATGTTATTGGTATGAAATCCGCCTATTTACCAGTTTTCCCCTCGTTATATGGGTAAAAAATGTAAAAAAAAATGGAGTGGGGTCTTTCTAGGATTCCCACAGCGGTGGCGATGGGAATCCCACTTCCAAAAATAAGAGGACGCTACTCAAGGTTAACCTCTTGAATGCTGAGAAGAAAGAAATGAGAGTTAGTTAGACATTTAATAGAGAATAATGGAAATATATCCGCAGAGGAAAGACGAAGAAAAGTAAAACTCTATCAGGCCCTCAATATTTTCTGGAAGAGATTCGATGTTTGTATCGAAGCTAAAGGCGGTCGTTCTGAATGTGACGTGCGACACTTCATGAAGAATTTTTGTGCCTATTGACTGAAAGTAAATACTCTTCATTTAAACGAACTGGTGCAGAATTATGGATAGTGTTTGCCAATCTAGGACTTCTGACCATCGAAGACGCTTATCTCTGACTGGCAGGGCAGTCGAATAAACAAATTTGGGCGATGTTTCCAAAATCCAGCAAATCCACTCTGAATTCTCTGGATTTCAGGCACTCTCGCTAGCGACGATGAACAACATCCATCACAAACAACCGCTGATGAACTTGATTCGGTGACAACTTCACCATCTACTTTTATTTCCAAGCCTCACAAGGATCTTCCTGAGAGATGGAAAGGCCTGGTGATGAGACTGAAAAAGAAGTTGGAGGAGCTCAAGGCTAAGAAGGGACTACTACCTGCCAAAACAACAACAGATACAACTTCTTCATTCTTAGACAGCTCGACGTCGTCGCTTGGAACTTCGACCTCCACTTTTTCCTCGAGTACTGAGGATGTTTCTGGAGAAAGAACGACCGTCACTGCTGTGACCACCGAAACTAGCAAAGTTGGGGACGAAGATGTCCAAGAGGAAGAGAGTACAACATCTTCTACAGCATCAGAAGCGACGACCTTAGAAGCGACAACTACAGAAGCGAGCACTACAGAAGCGACGACTTCAGAAGCGACTACTACAGAAGCGACAACCACGGAAGCAACAACAACTTTGACTTCGACAACAACAGCTGAGCAGCTATCTTCAGTGGAACCTACTGAAGCCACCACATCACGACAGCCAACTTCTGAATCGACTACGTCACCGACGACGACATCGAAGTCATCTGAGAAGACGTCAACGACACAAGGAATGGACGCCTCAACTCTAGCAGGGTCAACTACGTCGAACGGCGAAGAAGTTATTTCATCTGAGGAGCAGAACGTGGATGTGACTACAACTTCAGGAACTACAAAACAAGCATCCAAGGATGAAGCTTCAGCGGCGAAGGAGTTAACAACGGAAAATAGTACAGTTATTCCTACAGAAACAACACTGACAACTGAAGCGACCACCTCTACAACTGAAGCAGCAACTAAAGGATCTTCCCCTATCGTGGATGAATCCACTCCACCAACCGTGCCCACCGCGTCGGCAGAGAACAACTTCAACAATGAGGCACCTCCAGAGCGTGTCACTATTCCTGAAGCAGAGGGGGCAATATCCTTAGACGGTGACAGGAAAAGCAAAGAGGACACTTCTTCAGCACCCACCACTCCTGCCCTAAGCATTCCTGAAGCAGAAGAAGTCAGCTCCAGTGAATCGACCGAGGCAAGTCTGGAAGTGACCCCAGAACCAACGACACTTGGCACAACACTAGGAGATGCGACTGAGGTATCCACAACAGCTCCAGCCAGCGCTGAGGAAGAATCGCCATTCAAAACAGAAGTCACGGAAGCATCGCCTCCAGATGCGAACACCCTGGATGCTTCAGAATCATCAAGCGTGGAAACCACCACAGCCGCGCAGAATGAGATCTACACGACACCACAAGACGTCACCATAACAACACCGAACTTTAAGGAGCTTTGGAGCACTTCTACAGCTACAGAATCCACAACAACCACGGATTCTCTCATTACCACTACAGAAGCGACGACAAGAGGTGAGAATGAGGAATCAGTGGGCGGTTTCGTCGTTTCGAACGTTGCAGCTTCGTCAGAGGAGGTCGTACAGAATCAGAAGACGGATTCGCAAGAGCCATTGAAAGGTTGGTATCCACCAAATCCTTTTAATTTTTTCTCAACTCTTACGAATACTTAATATATTTTACTTCATTCCAGAAGCAGAAGCTGCAACTCCGCCTGCATCTTCTGAAGCGCAGAAGACAGTCCCATTCACTATGTGAGTCCTCTAACTCTACTTTACTACCTGATTAAAACCACATTTTTTGGCAAATTTTTATTTCAGTGGACAACCTCCTCCCGAGAAAACGGATCTTTTGTCGTCTCTGATAAACGGCCTCATCGGAGGCGTGACGCAACCAACAACAGCATCATCTACTGAGTATGTTTTTAAGCCTAGAAATTCTAACAACACTAACCAGGTAAAAAGGGTCAATTACTTTTAGGCATACTGTCACTACCATCGTTCCAGAGCCCGCAAATCCTGGAAATCTGGATGAGAAAAAGTAAGTGAAACGCTGAATTTCACCACGAATTGCAATTTTTAGAACATCAACTTCTGGAAAAAAAGGCTGGCCATGCGTGGATGTGATTTTTGCCTGAAAAATCGGTCCTTGTTAGTTATTGTCCGTTTAACAACGACGATAGCTGAGTATTCGTGCCTATGACCTGGATTTCTCGCGTACCTCTCCGGATACAGCACTGTTTCTCGCGTTCTCTCTTTCCCTAATATCTTCACCACTATGCTCGCCGGTGATGCACAGTATGACAGCATAGTTTAGAATTACTATGCGCTGAAATTCACCAAATGATCAGGCCAGGAAAGGCCACCATTGCTTTACACCTAATGACCTGCATTTACACTTATGTAGAGCATATCCTAAGATGGTGTAACGCTAGGAAAAATCCTTGGAGATGCATGATAACACTTAAGAACACGGAGCAGACAAAACCCTTAGAGTTATGCGATGAAGAGGAATGATAGATGACCAATGAAGAAGGATATACTTGACACCGAATAGAAATCGAAAAAAAAACCCAATTAATTTATTTATCACTTCAGAATCCGATCCAAGAAATTCGAATGCTGAAAAAAGCCAGAAGACCCTTGACTTCTTTTTGTAATTCCTCAGGAGTTGTATAATGCTTCTCTCTCTCCTCCGGAAATTCGAAATTTCAAATTATTCGAAATCGAATTTTCGGAATCGAGCATTTTAGAGCATTATTCGGTCCTAAATGTAGTGAGCGCTACTGTTTCGCCTACGCTCAACACGATAAAAAACTGTGACTATCCCTCAATTGAACACTGATCCTGAAGCGGCACCCACTTTGTGTGATAACAACGATTTCTGAGATCGCCTACGTATATGTCCAGAAACCCGCTTAAATCTCCGGTAAGTCAACAACGTCAGGGCCACCTTTCAAAATTTTTTGCCCTCGGTAGATTTTCGATATGGGGTGGATCGTTGCTGGTTTCGCGATTGCCCGGAGGTCCACGGTGGTGAACGGACTCTCCTAACCGGGTACCCCGCAGATCCACCTCGGGAGGAAATTTTAGATCTAAAGCACTGTGACAATAAAAGTCCTTTAAATCAGTGTAATTTGCAATCTGTCCAGTGGGTTGTCCTGGATACCTTGTCTTGCTATAAACCTTTTTATTGCAAAGAATTTGACAATATAATTCAGTCAGAGCTAATTTCTTCACAGTTAGAGCTGGTTCGGCAAATATCCGCTTCAAAAAGACCACTACATTCACCAGATCCTTGGTTTTTCAAGTGTACCTTACTACAGCGTATCGAATAAATAAAATAAAAAAATAATGCCCACATATCGGTTAGAAAGGGTGATCTGTTCCAAAAGTCAAGGCTGTTACATGTGGTAAATGTGGATGAACGTCCAGCATTTCGCCAGATGTATTATCCTATTCCTTATCATGCTGGAAGTGAGCCAAAGTGACAGTACTTATTCCTTGCAGCTCGGAATTTGGAACGCGTCCAATACGCAAGACTGCTGAAACTGGCAGTACACCAGTCCAGTTCACCAACTGTGTTACATCTGGATGCTGCTTGATCGAAAAAGATCCAGACTGTCCAGAAACCAATACTATTTTCGAATGCATAAATTCTAGGAGAGTGTTAGGTCCCCACCAACTGAGCAGAGCTCTGGCACTTTTCCAACATGCTAAAACTAGAAAATCTAATACAACACATGAATGCTTGAACAATTTTCGCACAGCCAGCATCAAAATCTAGCAGCTGAAAGCATTAACAGCTAAGGCAATACTGTGCTATGTGAACTGGCTCCTGGAAAATAATCCACGAAGGAGGAGAAAGTCAGCAATAAGGTGTCTATAAACGTCATTACGGTATATTTACCGATCAAGAAACCAATTTTTATTAGCCGAGAAGAGATGTTTTGTAGCAGGTTAAAAATTGAATTTGAGCCTATCATTAGAGGTAATATGATCAAAGGAGTTCAAAGTATGGCTGATACTTTGTCAGGATATTGTTTTTCAGAGTAGAAGAGGAGAAACTAATGGTCGAAAGTGGAGAGTTCGAAAAGCGAATCAGAGAGGAGAGAATTCGCTTTGAACAGGTGAGTTTCATACGCGTTTTTCTAGAAATTAATTCCATTTATGGCCTAGTATGAAATCAAAAGTATTTCAATTAATTTACCAACTACTAATTTACTAGATATTTTAATTGATTTACGAGATAAGTTTTATTTCATTTCACATCTTATACAGTTTGATCCGTTCAAACAAATAATTTATTAGAAAAAAGATGATATCCCGCTCTGATCTATAGGATTTCCAGGAAAACAATCCAGAAGGCAAATAGATTATCCAGTGAGATGAAAAAGAATAAAGCATTTCTTTGTACCGCACCTCTAACTGGAACTGGTAGAGTAACTGCACTGTAAAGGCTACATTTCTCAGGATTTTTCCGATTTTTTAACAGCTATGAATATTAAGAAATAAGCAAGAAATGAAAGTGGATATATCCATGCATCACCAGAGTTACCCCAGGTAAACGCATTGATGTCCGCGATAACCATGGGCAATTTTTTGTCTTGTTAGCACATTTACCTTGGGTAACCTCAGTTAAGCTGCTAGGCTTAGTCATAACATCAGACTTAGGCTTACAGGAGCTTCCAGAAGAAAATCCATCAGATTGTCAACGCTTCCGGGAGTGTACTAGTTGCGTCCATTAACCACCATGGATAACTCTGTCAGCACTAAGAAGTCTTCCCCATTCCCCCCCCCCCTCCCCTCGTATGGATACGTCTACCACATATCCATAATTGTAGTTTTCCACGTGTTCACTGATATTCTACAAAGCTACGTCCTTCTTGACTTCCCAGGATGTAATCCTGAAGCCTAGCCACCCGGAATAGGACGGGGATGGAACTAAAATATCGCAAGAATATTCATTTTTCAGCCGATGGGTTATGCTGAAATTGAGGGTCCCATATTCTCACGTCAGTGGAAATGCGCTGTGATAATCGACAATAATTTTCAGTTTGTTGCACTGTAGCTGAATGAGCACAGTAATCCCAGGAAAAAGGCGTCACGATGTAGGACAAATGCTGAATGCGTAGATGACGCTTGAAATATCCCATTCACAGGAAGTTCCAGGAAATTGTGGAGAATAAAGCTGCAGCAGCATAGGCTCACTAAGCGTAGAGAAATAATCCTACGCTGCAAAAATTATGGCGATGTTATAACAGTGTTCTCTTCGCCTAGAGTTCCTAAAAATTTCTTGGAATTCCTTGGATCACAGTGGTACAGAGGTGTCAAATTTCCATGGTGTACCCTAGGCAAAACATCTCCACGAAGAGCAGCGACGATTCGAGCAACAGAAAGAGAGCGACAGCGACCGGATCTTGAGAGAAGAGCTAAGGAGAAGAAGTGAGGAAATGAAACGACGACTAGAGGAACTCAAAGCAGCCGAACTGAGGCGACAGTCGGTGCTTGAGGAACGGCAACGGGAAGAAGAGGTGAATCAAATCATCTTTCAATCTCCCAGCCCCTATATAGAGCATTTCCAAATCCAGGAACGCCTACGCAAAATAGCGGAAAAGAACGAAGAGGAGAAATTCGCCGAGTTCACCTCCACTGATCAGCCGATGATAGAACCAGTTACGAAGAAAATTAGATATAGATTGAGGCCTTCTCAGGTGAGGATATCCAGGATACTATCCATCCATGGATACTTCCATAATCGCTACTATCTTTCAGTGTGCTGCGATTAACAAGTTCACCAGAGTGTTCAAAATCACTGACCCATCATCATGGATTGCGAAGAATTGCCAGTTTGCAAAGAGGTTCGTATCTTTCTGGATATTTCCAGGATCCTATCCGTGGGAACACTTTGGGAGTGGTAAAGTGCAGTGAGCATTATGTCTCAGCAAATCAATCGTGTTTTTGCAGATACTTCCCGCAAGCCTCGTGTCCTCAAATTCAATCGTTGATTGAGTCATGCTTTGCATTCCTCTAGTGTGACGACGTGAAATCGTTGCTCAATACATCTCATAAATTCAGGAATTTGTATATGGTTTGTATAGCTTTGCTCTACGCTTTCCTCATTTTTCTCTCTGTGTTTCTTTTTTATTCGTTTTCCTCACAATTTTACGTGTGATCCGCCGAGTGTTGTAATTTCCCTGTGCCTAGCTATTTTCTCACTTTTATTTTGGAAACTGCCTTCATTCTGCCTTCTACAATGCTTTCTTTGTTCGATTTCCTTTTCTTTTATGTTCCATAAACTATTAGAAACTTGTTAAACACTGGAGGCTGCTAAGAATCCCGGAGGAACAAGAAAATCTTATCCAGGCTACGTAAACACTGTTTATGCTGCCCAAGTGGTAATGCCTGTGCACCTGGGATACCAGGAAGGCGGCAGTTTCCAAGGAGATTCCGTAGGAAATACAATGGCAAATCAATAAATAAAAAAGTGGGAGAGTTCTCAGCCTTACTGCCCCATTTATATCGAATTTCCTCAGCTACACGCTTCCGACATTACCTCTTTCTCGAACCTCAGCTCCCTCAAATCCTCAATTAAACCCTTGAGCTCGTTTCCAAGCGCTACAACCCCTACTCGCTTCATATTTTTCCCCAGTCCAAGAGAATTTTCGCAATTTTTCAAGAGCTCGCTACTATTTTATAGAAATATGTACCATTACAACCCTGACTGGTACCAGTTATAGGCTACAAGAGTTTTCAGCGGGTTCGCATCCAGAAGAAATGCACAAATCCTAGGATTTCGAGTTGTTGTTTGTAGAAAGGTACCCCCTTGGGACAAAAAGCTTTTCAATGCAATGCAGCTAGAAAGCTTTCGCTGGAAATAAATGAGCACTTCCTCGTTCCTTCCAACATTTTCTGGAAACATAATACCTACCCAGGATTGTCTTGTTCGATTCCTTACACGGTATACACAAAATCAACTAAGGAAAATCCGTCATTTATCTCCCGATTCCACACTCCTACAGCTTTGGCCTGGATTTCCTTTGCGTTACTACAGATATGCACCAATTTTAGCTTGATTTCTCACAAATATTTTTCTTTTTGCTGAATAACTTTCACCTTAAACATTTTTTCCTGAATTTTCTCACGTTACAATCATGTGAGGATTACTCACAGTCAAACACCACCAAAGTTTGTTCCGTATATTTTCCAAGATGAAGAGAAAAATGGAACGGAGAACAAAGAAAATGAAGCCAAACGTTGTCTTTCCATCACTTTTTTTTCTCTAAAATGACTGCTATGCAGGCGATATTGCGAAACATTCGGTTCCACGCCATGGTTTTCTATAGTTTCCCAGCGAAAATCCATAACGAAAGACTGCATCCGTGCAATCCATAATGAAAGAAATCCATAAAGAAGGTAGTGGCTTTCAGCAGCATTGTTCATTCTCTAATTCTTACGTATAAGCATTGCTCCGGATATCCCTATTTCGTGGACCCAATGAAGCCTGGAAAGTTAGAATATGCGGGCTCTCATGAATTTAGGCTCACTAGTTTTAATTTTTAATCATCTACAAGTTAGTAATAAACAAAATGATTTCTGGATTTGGACAAAATGTAGCAGACGTCTAGGCACATTAAAGACCCTAACCATAAAATAAGCCATTATTGCTTTGCTTTTTCCCTAGAAATGATGGTGTTTACCGCTTGCAGAAGAATGAGTCTCAATAAAGACACACTACTGGATAATAGTGTCCCAAATGTCTCAATACAGCACAGGGCGGTAATGTTCCAAATGTCCCACGTCATCAATCTACTGTGCCACTTCTACTTGCAGCAAATGAGATTTCATGAATCTATTACATGATAAGCACAAAGCGGAAGCTTTACAAAGATAGCTTTTCTCCTGTTTTTCCTGTCCCATAAAAATCCAGGAAATGAAAGATAAAATTTGCGAAATTTCACGGATCGCTCTGCACGTTTTCTTGTGCGCAAACTGCACTATCAGCGATAACACTGCAAGCTTTTTATACGATGCAATGAGACGATGCAGAACGACTAGGATAAAACCAGTTACAGTTCTTTGTTGGTTACACATTTACTAATTACACTGCGTTATTTATTGTGCAAGCACCGACGGAACGTGCTTCCAGAACAAGTTCAACGTCTCATTTGCTGCTAAATTTCGCTATTTTTAGAGCGAGCAACATGATTTTTGTGTCATTCCTACGCGAAATTCACGTGTTCGACGTGCAAAACTTCTGAGACAAGCATTACAGGTGTCCACGCGGTTGGCAATTCCAGTTTAAAAATGGATCCCGAAGGTATCACGATAGCTACTGGACAACCGTCGGATAAAAATGAAATTCTGGATTTCCTCGTCAAGTACTTTCTAGTGGATGAACCAATGAATCAGGTATTTCAGTGAATTCTGACATCAAAACACCGTTACAGGAGTAATTGTTATTATCCAGGCCGCAAAAATTGATAAGTCGGACTTTTTACCCATAGCCAACACAATCGCTACACGCTGTTTACGAACTCCTTTCAGTGCTGTGGCACGTGACAAAGGTTAGTGAAAAATCTGCTGTTTCATCGTTTCAAGGCCAGGAAATATCCGTAAATTTCTGGATTGATAAGCATTTCTTTCACAAGTGAAAAGAATGTTGTTTGAAGAAAAAAAACCATATAGGACATTTCAAATAAATCATTTCAATTTGTTTTTATAACAGCTAATGTTCCATACACATGACTGTATCGAAATTAAGGAAATTTTTCCATGCTCCAAAAATTGGCGCTTATCCTGACGCAGTTTTCAGGAACGAACGAGGTCGTCGGAGTGAATCTAAACTCAGTATGGCGACGAGGTGATGAGGAGAATGAGTACTACAATACCAAGACGAGGACAGACGAGCTAGCGAAAGCGCATGGTATGTCATTTGCTACTGAATTTACGGGCCAATCTTGCGGCGGGCCAACCTTGCGGCGCGTGTGCGAGCCGCCTGCCTGTGGTAGTTGAGCGCGGCCTCGCTCAGCTATTTGAGAAAGCCATTCATTAGAATCAGAGTCGCAAGATTTAACAGTCCAAAACGCACCTTATTTCACGGAAAAACAGGAAGGAAACACTTATTTCTGTCAAGACCTAATGAATGGCGTCCTCGAGGCCGCGCTCTACTATCACAGGCAGGCCGCACGCGCACGCGCCGCAGACTCGGCCCGCCTCAGCAACTTTCTATCGATGGATTTCACGGAGTGTACCTGAGATACCTAAGGTTCTAAAATAATTTTAAAACAATGAGCACATCCAGAAAATATTGCAAATGGATTGTTTGAATATTCGTGGATTATCATGGGGAATGGATTTTTGGAGAACCTGGCAGGGCCTTTTAAATGTAGTTCCAGGAAAATATGTATTTTTCGGGAACATTTTCTCAAATAAAAAGTACGCAGAAGCGAAAACTGCTTAATCCTCCCTGATGAAAAGTATCAGGAACATTACAAGAATCAAATCCTCTCTAAATTTGACTTTACTGAACGTAACAACAGATAAATTTGATTTATAATTTAAAATTACTAACATTTGAACCTCACCCACGCATAGATGACATTTGTCCGAACTATAAGGAGAAAGGTTGCTACTATTCTTTTTTTTTTCAGACAAAATCATGAACGAAATCCATTCTTCCTTCTGGAAACTAGCGTCTGATGACTTCTCCGTTGTACTACACAGGTAAGCTTCAACAAAAATCCTGTTCATGAATATGACACCTTAGTCGAAGCGGACTTGTAGGATTTCCAACCCGTAAGCATTGAAAAATTATTTTAAGAAATCAACGAGGCTAAGGGATTTCCATAAAATGTCAGGAACAAGGCCTCGTGCAAATCACTACATAAAAACACGAATAAGCCGTCCTTTCGCAGCCTCACTGGCCAAAATGGACGACGCTCGTGGATGTTTGGACCAAAAAATACGAGAAGAATTCCAAAGTTGGCTCTACTCTGATCGTGTTCAATGTTTTTGCAACCTCAAAACACATTCTTACGAACACATTGCATCAGTATCGCTGCAGAAAGGTGTTAAAAAGGTTCAGGGGGCGGAAAAATCAAAGCCAGAAAAGAAAGAGCTCGAATTTTTCCCTCCACTATATTCTCTCCGTAATATTCAATAGCATCAAAGTAATTTGGTAGCTCTTTATCACTTCCTACATGGTTACTACCACTGGAGGAAAATTAGACAAAGTCAAACAAAAAAAAAACTAGGTATCGTTGTGAAACTTTGGGGCGTGTATCGTTGTGGGGGAGGAAGGGGCGTGGCCATGCTAGTCTGATTGGCACATTCTGGCCGCCTGTCACTCCCAGCTGTTTGAGCTCGTGTAGCGCTATGCACAAATGTACCATGTACTACTTAATCGACCCCGTACGGGTTCAAACTGATGAGCGTGACGTACGGCCGAAAAACACCAATCAGCGTCCCTTGGTTACGCCCACTTTGACTACACAATGATACACAGCCGAAACTTTTCTGTCCCATTCTATGCATTTTTCGAAAGAAAAAAAAACTAAGACGAGAATTGGAGGACACAATTCTTGTGTGGCTCCCAGGATGAATTTTCGCGTGCATTATGCTCCCGAATAGAAATTATAAAACTAGAACTGGGGTATCCAATTGTTGTCGCACCTGGCTTCTCTACTCGGACCCAATCTGCTTCCAAAGCCCTTAGAAGTTCCGATTCCGCGGCCAGGATTAACAAACGCACATCCGAGCAAAAACAGGCTAGCAAACCAATTTTTCTTTCCTGATTATCCTAGCATTACATACTCTATAGGATATTTATTCACTCTAACCATTATTAGTTCGCTTAGTTGGCGTTTCATGAATCCCAGCCTGGGGCACCCGCCTCAGGAGTAGTAGTGTTCATCGAATAATTGTATAAGATGCATCCGATATTCGAATATTCGATTTTGAAAAGATTGAAAATTGAAATACTCAGGAAAGAAAGAGCTCTGCAACTTAGGGTGTTGCTTGACATTTCCACAACACCAAGAAATTACTAGTATTTCTCAGCAATTAACTATAAGAAAAATAAACCCACGTCATTCAGTGAAATCAGCAGTGTGTCGCCGCATTATCGACGTCGTGGAATCGCGTCCAGTCTTTATAAGAAAACCATCGACAAAGAGAACATTGAGGTAATTTTTTGCTGTAATTTTATCATCACTGCTCAAAGATATCATAGGACATGACTAAATAATTACCTAACCTTCAGAAATTCGCCATACAAGGCATCGTCTCGGAGGCGTCATCGACAGCCAACCAACAATTGCTAAAAAAGCAAGGATTTGATGTGAGCATTTTGATTCGAGTATTGATGTTTTCAACGTTTTGAGAAAATTCTGAGGATTCTTTCCAGGTTCTACGAGAAATCATGTACGAAGACTATCGTGGCAGCAACGGTGAAGTGCTACTCAAACCAAAAGATGGATCAAAATCGATTGCTTTATGTTGGAAACCATTGAATTTATCTTGAACACACAGAAAATTTGTACATATGTAATATATTGCTATTGAGAGAACTATTTAGTATATTTATAGGAGAAAAAAACCGTGGTAGCACTGACTTTAGATAACGACAGGATCATGACTGAGCTCTGCGATTCAGAAAATCTTCTGTTCCTTGTTTTCCATGCAGTGCTTCTGTGAAAAATAAACATTCCAAAATTTGAAATGATATAGAAAGATGAAACAAAATGAGCAATCTTAGGGTAGATATTTCGTCAAATGGATTAGCGGAGCGAATCCAGAAAAAAGCAAGGAGTGAGAGGGCATTAGGGTGATTGAGTACATAGTTAAATATTAAGATATCAAGACCACTACTCCGAAAGATGGTGCACATTCCAATGACTTTCAGCCCCCCCCCCCCCC
>JARK01001706.1:77405-93736 GCA_000688135.1 Ancylostoma ceylanicum
CCCCCCCCCGAAAAAAATAGACAGGAATAGAACTGTAGCATTCTAACCATGAGATCTTTCAGAAAATCAGGTTCTGGCAGCCCGTTCAATGCAATTCTACTAGTGTTGCGTTACTTTGGAAACTTTGAAAACCCTGAAGCGCTTGCCATAATAGAATGTCCCCTATGACCTCTTCTAGTGAAGAAGGAAGAGGAGAATTCGAACTACTGTCAGTTCGGAATTTCAGAAATTCTCAGGATTTCATTTCCAGAGAATAGTATTAGGTTGGTACAAAAGCTTCGCCGGCTTTTTTTTTTCATCTGCATTATTTTTTCCACGAATTTACCGAGTTATAACTTCGACCAACGGCATAATCTCTATGGATATTAGAGACCACTACTTACTTTACAAGCACATCACTGGTGCCCTCTGTCAAGAATACGGAAAGCTGCGAAGCGGGAAGGTCGGAGAATGCCATTTTTGAATCGTCATGTTCGGCGATTTCTTTGTTCTTGGGGAGCAAGAACATCTGAAGCTGGGAAAGGTGGCACCCATTCCGCAAAATTTCACAAGAATGTGATGGGTGGTAAAACGTTTGCCAGTAAAGCTTCTGAAATTTAAAGCAGTCCTTTGGCCGATTTTCGCAGCACAGAAAATGGGACTTCTTCCGTCTTGGGCGTTTTTCTGCTGGAGCATATTAGAATTTCTGGACCAAATAATAGCTATGGGTACTGCCTAGGATATCGATTCGAATTAGCAGCATGGATTGGATCTTCGAGCAAGAATTCCAGAAAACGCAAGGAAAGTGCTCTAAAAAGTGCTCGTCTGTGTTTCTCCAAAACGGAAGCCATCAAGCCTGAGCTCGATAGTGGGTTTGGTAGTGGTCTTGACGCTGAATAGAGGAAAGGTGTTTTAAACCAAATTGCTTATTGTCTTAATGGGAAATCATGCTAAAAACGAAAAATTGAAAATGCAGTGTCTGTGAATTTTCGAATATTTCCTGCACCCTAAGTGCAACGGACAGCCGTTAAACCTACATTGAAGAATTCGCTCTACCATTCCATTGTCATATATGTTCGTTATACGTCATGTAGAGAGAGCTACAGAGTTTTGAAAAAGAACCTGCAAAAAACTTGCGCCAACCTAGAAGAATTCAATCTGAATATGCCTCAATCCACGATATCAATACTGGAACTCTGCTCGGATCCGCACATCCTGTTAGAGTTTTCCTACCTTTCCGCTGATTTTCGAGAAGGAAAGTAGGGGAAAACGTGCGAAATCAAAAGGCGAAAACAGAGTAATTTCGTTTTCATGAAGACGATGAAATGAAGAGGTCAAACCTCTAACTTCAGTACGAATAAGCGAATTTTGGAAGGGCATCTGCCACACCCGCTTGAACGATAGTGTACACAAGTACGAGCGACAAAATAGCAGCCATAAAATGGACGAAATTCGGAGGATTTTCGTAGATGTTGAAATGGAGTCCACAAAGAAAGATTCTAAGCAAAATAGGTTTCGAAATGGGTGGCCACGTGATCTACTCCTCACATTTCTGGAACGGCAATAACAAAACATCGTAAATTTCGCAGTTACTTTTCAGTTCAGAACTGATGATGCTGATCAACATTCTGGATAATTGAAATCTAGGTAATATGAGGTAAGAAAGGCACAAGAAATTGCGATCTGCAAAATGCTAGGAAGGTAAGGAAACGTTGAGAAAAACAAATCCAGGAAAATTACGATTTCACAATGAAAATAAAGCTTTATCGATGAGGTAAACGACTAGACTAATGACATGTTCAGCATACTCCTTGAAGATAATAAAAATAACATCAATCACGAGTTTTAATAAAAAGGGTGACACATGTCGAATCCTGGACGGACAGCACCGAAAACTGCCAATTTGTGGATCGCCTTTCTTGATCTACTCTCCGAACCCAATTCCATGGAAACTTTCCAAACAAGGCTGAGCACATATTCATTTCATAGGCTTGTTAACGATGTAAACTGTGTAAAATACTGCGCAAGGACTAGTATAAACATCCAGAAATGTTATGTGATCATCGTATCCAAGACTACACTCTTCCCATTGCGCGCCTCCTCGCAGCGCTCCAACTGATCGGAACCTGTTTTTATCACATACGTTCGTATTAACATTGATTCTTATCAGCATTTCTGTGCCTTTTTCCTTTGCCAAGTGAGCTTCCTCATCCTGGATTTCAAGAAAAGTAGCGCAGAGGCGGTGAATTTCCAGGATTTTTTGTGCTGGCTGGTCAATCGTCAGAGCATTGTTTATAAGTAGTGTGGACGCTTATCTATTCTAGTCTGGCGTCATGTTCCTTATCAAACGGTTAGTATGTTGGCTATAACTGTAAGAACCAGCATCGTATCGCCCCACATGATCCTTGTTTCCTTGGATTTTTTCTTTACTCGTCCTAAACTACCACATTGATATCTACTAGTTCAAAGACAGTAGTAAAAGTAATGGTTTCAAGAAATTAGGCAAAAACGTCGTGCAAAGCTCTAAGTTCTCCTGGACGATGTATCCTAGCTCAATTTCAGGATATTATCCACGAATATGAAACGAAAAATCTTTTCAGCTAGTACTCAATTACAAAATATTGCAATGGACTCACAAAAACAATCAGCCTCTTCTTTTTTTTACAAAAAAAGCTTCTTACGTGTAATTTGTGGATGAACCAGTTATCCAGAAAAGATTGGCCTCCTTCTATCTTCGTTGTTTTTGACACTATAGTACCGCGGTCGTTTACTGCATTATTCGTCCACTTATTTACTTTTTTTCTGAATTATTACGTTCTAATTTACCATTTTTCTCCTGGATTGTTACATTCTTCTGTTAGTTTTCTTGTAATGGCGAATGATGAACCTGTCCAAAATTTAAAAATGAAAACGATTTGTAATTTTCGTGATTGCTCATCCTTAAAGCTTTGCACTTCTAGGCAAATTGTATCACTTCCTCATCAGACTTTTTCATTCCGATAACCCTCAGTAAGAAGTATGAATCAGGCTCCTTCACCCTTTTCCTAGATCATTCCATGACTGCTAACTCTTATCAATATTTCCATGCTTGCAGTTTTCTTATCGTTCCTGTTTTTTTTTTGTTCCGTTCATTTGTTCTAATGTTCTTTCTAGTGCAATTTATTGAACATTATCTATTGAATTTACGTATTTTTCCCATTTCTTTCCGGTAAACTTGCATTTAAAGAACATGGCACTTCGTTTCAATGGCAGAGTAGCGATTGTGACAGGAGCTGGTGGTGGACTTGGAAGAACTTATGCTCTGGAGCTTGCAAAGCGTGGATGTAAGGTCGTAGGTGAGCCGTTGTCTGGATTCCGAGGCATTTATAAGTCGTTGTTTATGGTTCTCGAATTATCCAGACCATTTCCCCTCCTGAAACCCAATTTTGTTAGGCATTTTTGAGGCATTTTTGGTAATTGTTCTGCACCATAGAATATGCGAAAATCTTAGGATCCAAAGTGTCGATCTTTCTTGCTTCAACCGACATTTCCAGAAATGAGGAAAGGCAAAGGAGACAATAAAAAAAGTATTAACCAAGAAAACTCCTTTACTATTTACTTAGTATTTAATTATATCAGGTGTAAATGCTATTTATTTTGATGATGCCCCGTTCACTTTAGGTCCAGAAAAAAAGAAAGGAAAAGTTCGAGAAAATTTCATTAGTTTTGGTCATATTTTGACTAGAATCTTACATGGATCCACGAATACTTCGCCATTATGAGCTAGTTGTCCAGATGGTTCTTGAATATTCAAGCCTGTTTCACTTAACACTTCAAGTTCAATCTATTCCAAGGAAATTCCTTGCTTGTTGCCCAACTATCCGTGAAAAATCAGCTCCTCCATTCAAGGCCCATCGGTGTAGTCTTATCAGCAAAGGGTCAATGCCACGCTAGAGAACGCAAATCAAGCGCAGCTAAAAAAATTTGTCATTTTCTACTCTTTCAGTCAATGATCTCGGAGGAGATGCCCATGGTACCTCAGCATCTACCTCAATGGCCGACAAGGTGAGATACCACGCCTCGTACTCCAGAATGCGTCCAGTAAATTTGGCTATTTTAAGGTTGTTGGCGAGATTAAAGCCGCTGGTGGACAAGCAGTGGCTAACTATGACAGTGTGGAATTTGGGGAGAAAATTGTGAAAACCGCCATTGACGCTTTTGGACGAGTTGGTGCGTTTTTCTCCTTTTTTTTATTAGAGCATCTTTATTAGGCTAGAGCACATTTAAATGGGATACAAAGAATTTTGTAGATATTGTCATCAACAACGCTGGAATTCTCCGTGATGTTTCACTGGTAAAAATGACCGATCTCGATTGGGGTGAGGTGACGTTTTTTTTGTCATTCCATGGATAATGAGGTGAAATCTCATCCATTTCCAGACTTAATCTTCAAAGTGCACGTGAAAGGAGCGTATTCGGTGACGAAAGCTGCTTGGCCATATATGAGGAAGCAGAATTATGGAAGAATTATTGTGACATCATCGAATGCCGGCATTTATGGCAATTTCGGACAAACAAACTACGCTGCTGGTGAGGCTGATAACTGATAGATCTTTTCTCAGAGTAGTTAGAAGCACAAATTCCAGAATTATCTGGATCATAACGGTGTTCTCCTTGTAATTGCTTGAGGCTATTGAATAAGTGGAGCAGAATCTGAGACTAAGACAACGCTGGGCTCGATGATGTGAACATCCGTCAAAAACTCGGATGAGGATCCAGAATGATTTGGATATTGCCTCTACTACTGAGAAAACTATCTACGTAATAGAAGCGGAATGAACACATCAGCCGCAGATTTAGAGTAAAAATGCCCAATCTTTGCAATTTTGACCAACTTTCCATAAGAACACGGATAGGCACATCGGAATTTCCTGGCAAGTGTCAAATGAAGAGGTCCCATACGTTTTTTTAACAAAATCCTTGCCAAAATCCTAGCAAAGAGGTCGTTATCCATAACGGACAAAAATTTATTTATTTATTCATTTATTTATTCGTTTATTTATTTATTTGTTCATTTATTTATTTGTTCAAATACACTTGAAGATGCTTCGAAAAAAAAAAACTAAATCGAAGTAACCAGGATTAATCATCCCAGTAAATAATAGGATAAATCCTTAGATCTCGTCCTGGCAGATGATGAGGCCGCCCTCCTGCTACAGAAGAAGAAAGGTGAAAGGTTTATGGATTATATCCAGGAGAAATATACTCCATTCAGCCAAATCCGCACTAGTTGGCTTCTCCAACTCTCTTGCCCAAGAAGGTGCCAAGTACAATATCGTAGCAAACGCACTGATTCCAACTGCAGGATCTCGCCTGACGCAGACAGTTCTTCCGGAAGTGAGTTCGTTTCCGGATCCATCCAGTGATTTTGTCTCATACTATCCATTTAAGTCTCTTCTGAATGCACTGAAACCCGAGTATGTCACTCCATTGGCGGTATACCTCTGCCATGAGTCTTTCACAGAAAGTGGTAAGGTATTTGAGGCTGGAGCAGGATGGTACGGCACATGTGAGTCGACTCTCTTCTAATATGACATGTTGTGGCTTACTTTTCAGTAATTTTTGTTTAGTAAAGTACTACCGCTCCGTTGGCAAGGTCATTCCCAACGCAACCGCTGAAAATCGTGAGGTTTCCACATTTGTTCCAATAATTTCCGGATTATTTCCTGACATTTTTCAGTACGAGACAACTGGAGCAAAATTACCGACATGAAGGATGCCCAGCATTTTGAAAGTATGAGAGATATGATGAGCGAACTAATGGGAACTATGTCAGAGACTCAAGAGAACGGTGTAAGTTCAAGGATTTGCATCCTGGCTTATAATGCGGGTTCAAATTTGTGAAATTTAGTCGGATAACCACAGCGCCGCATCGTCAGGATCGGGTGATTTCCCCTCCAACATCAAATGCTCAGCGCTTTTCAAGGAGATGAACGAAGGAGTGCAGGTATTTCCGGATTATTGCCCCATTTTCCCGTTTTTCCAGGGTGACATTGAAATTTCAGCAAGATCCATCTGTTGTCAAGAACATTAAATCCATTATCTTATACATTTTGACTGATGGAACTAAGGAAATCGGAAAATTCAGTGAGTTTTCTGAAAATTCCACAAGTGTTTGAAATCCTTAAATCCATATAACGCTTGCTGGATGGGCTAAATTTAGCGTTGGACTTCAAGAGCGCTTCACCATCAGTCTACTATGGTGACGTCAAGAATGGAGAGAAACCCGCGGCCACTGTAACTGTGTCCGACGATGATTTCCTGGATATAGCCAGCGGAAAGCTCAATCCGCAGAAGGTGAGGAATTTTCAAGGATTACAAGTTCCCACAGAAGAATCACTCCTTTTCCCATATTGTAATGCATTCGGTTATGCATTTTGCTGGAGACTAGATCTGTTTATTTTTTAGGCCTTCATGGGTGGCAAACTGAAGGTAAAGGGCAACGTTATGCTCCTCCAGAAACTCCAGACCGTTCTGGATAAGAAGAGGAAGGCCAAGTTGTAAAACCATAACTTAAATCTCCTCAGGGTTTTAATTAAGAGAAGTGTAATTGCTCCATTGTAATAAATTTTTGTAATTGCTAGTTCCGGAATATATACTTGAAACCATTGCTCTTCCAGGAAAAGTTTCTGGATAACACAATTCTTCTCCACAATCAGAGTTTAAAAAAAACAAATGTATAGCGCTAAATCCAGCTTCAGCAGCGTGGATGTACTTTCATGATATGATATCCTAAGATGTGCCCGGATAATCCATGGAATTTTCATGATAATTTTGCAAATTTTGTGTAGTAACTAATTGGAGATATTTCACGTGCTATAATAATTAGCGACTGCAGTGAAAAGCGCGTCGAGAAAAACAGGGTTTTTTTCTGTATTTATAGAATTTCCTTTGGAATTTAACTAATTTTTCGCTTCTGCAGTGGATTTCTGAAAAGACCACAGGATATCTGATATGGAGGCTTACATCTGAATATCGTAGCGCTTATGCTTTACTGTCTTGAACGTCCCTTGCAATTTATCTAGCCATACACCTGGAAAAGCTCTGAGCAAAATTTTCCACAAACTTCCAAAATTATTTAGGAAAAAAACAGGGCCATTCCATACGTTTGACTCTTCTTCCAAATAAAATTCGTATTGTGGTTCTACCAAAAATCAAACCCATTTTCGACCAGTTGCACGCTTGACCAATGCTAACGTTCACAGTTGACATGAATCCAAGTTGCGCCTGGCTAAGCGCACTTCCGGAAGCACTAAAGGACGTATTGAGACATCACAAACTAAATGTCGGCTTTCGCATTAGGTACGCATTTTCGCACACATTTAGCCTAATGCCAGGTGCGCCAGTCGCTTTTCGGTGCTAAATTTATTCCTAGCATATTGTTACTAATTTTCCATAGTGTGTTTAGAGAATTTTTCTCTCTTATTTTCTTATTTTCTATTATTGCTGTCTGTCTCGTGAAAACTTTTCCCTAAGATAATGATCTTTTTTCACATTCTACCGAAGCGACTGTATATCGCCCGAAAATCGGAGGAATTTATTTGAGTAGATGGCAGTTCTAGAGTTATACATAGCTGTTTATACACTTCAAAGTGAGGTTTTAAATAACGCTGTGTGTCCTACGGAATTGCGAGTTTTGATGTGCGCTGCATTTTGGTGAGAGATGGGGCGCTGCCACTATTCTACGGTTGGTCCCTTCCATCATGCAGATTTTCCCTCTCTCCAATAGCAACGACTATTTCTCTGTCTTTGCACTCAATTACACCGTATATTAATAAACTTGAACTCAATCAGGGGAGAGAGGGAACTCAAAGCCCAGTAGATTTTTCGACTGCACTAATCGTACAACAGTGGCTCCTCCTCCTTTTTCTCTATGATACACATACAATAATATTTGCTCTGCTCTCTTCATATCGACATTGACCATGTGGAGTAAAATAACTGGGGAAGCTCGAAAATTAAGTGCACATTGTAATTCGATCATGGGCATTTCATCGGAACTTAACCACAGTCACACGTCATATTTCACTTTTGGCGGTGCCGATGCAGTGGGCTACTTGCTTTGGCTCTCCTTACTTGTTCAGTTATGCTTCAGTTTAGTAACCGGTATTTTTCCCCCTTAAAAATGTAACACATTAACTTCTTATCACTTTGCACTCATACACTTATTATTTACTAGAAAATTCTCGATGTTTACCAGTCCTTCCCTAGAAACTGAGAGGGAAAACCTTTTTCACACTCGAATCTGCATAAATTTAGCCGTCACCACAACATGGTCACGATTTAGTCACTGTGATTTTCAGTGAGATAAAATGGAGACTTACCAGTGTTGCACGATTGATGCACGCCTCGCAGCACGCCTTCCCCTTTATCAAAGCTGACATTCAACGCACCAATCGCAGGACAAAGATACCACCCTTTTTTCAAAATTCGTCACGCTCACTTTTATGCAGTTGTTATCTCAACAGTTTGGAAGGCTTTGGTAAATATAGAATACACGTACAAAGCTTAGGAGAAAGTCTAGAAGCTGACAGAAATTTAGTTTATGGTTCCAGAAAATTACGGAATAGAACCTAGTGAGGAAGAGAAACACTAGATTTCTCGGCATCTTTACTACCTGCAGGGATTCCTCCATCTACCCCTCACTTCAGCTTCCACAACATGTCTCTTTGCAACAGAAACGCTGCAAAGGGTTGCTTGCTAACTGAATTCTTCCCGAAAGTTCCTCATGAAAAAGTTTTAAAGTTTAACAGAGTTAACATCTTAGAAGCTGCAGCATTCCGTCTAGTCAGTTGAGCTTAAGCTGTTGACGTCACCAGTGTTGCAGACTGAAATTATTGCAGTTTCCGTTCTAAATGGTCGTTTTCCAGATGAGTGGGTGCGTTTGGCTGACATACCGCTGACGCAAACCCCTGTTGACTAACATCTTAGTAGTGTTTGTCCTGGAGGGAAACGAAGAGAATTCCATGGATTCAAGGGATATTTCTTCGCAATAACTCTTCCATATAATTTCTACTATAATAGGAGATGCATCCAAGTAGTGGTAGGGGCACAAAATGTCAAAGTTGTCCAAAAAGTACCTGTACCTACACTGCTTCCATTTATCATTTGAGCATATGAATGCTATGCAAACGTACACAACTAGTACACATCCTGGGTGGTCTATGTATTCCTTGCCATGGTCACACGAGCAAAGCTGCCCACTCAGTGCGCTTCCATTCCTACATGGTCTTCTAAATACTAAAAGACATTTGACACTGTTGAAATATTGGATTGGTCCAAAAGTCTTGGACCTAATTTTACAATTTTGCAAGCAATCGTAGCAGTCTTGCTCATAGACTGAACCTGGTCTGCCAGTTTTTATAGTTGAGTATGTAGTAGAATATCCTGCCACATTCCACTGCCGAAGAACTTCAATCCCAGACCAAGCAATTCTGGGTCGAAGATTAAGAGTTGATGAAAGACTTTAAGATCAACCTAATGAGTAATTACAGGTAGTTTCAGAGAAAGATGTACATGTTTATGTACATCCTAGAATTCCTAGGAACCCCGGATGAATCGAAATCCAAAAGGAACAAAACAAGCTTTTGTCTCTATTAATAAATGGGCCTGACTCGTCCTGATACACT
Source organism: Ancylostoma ceylanicum (assembly GCA_000688135.1). Taxonomy (NCBI): domain Eukaryota; kingdom Metazoa; phylum Nematoda; class Chromadorea; order Rhabditida; family Ancylostomatidae; genus Ancylostoma; species Ancylostoma ceylanicum. The sequence goes on from JARK01001706.1 coordinate 87,053, forward strand.
TTTGAGAACAAATTTTATCTCTGCTGTCAATGCTCGCCCCTTCCAGAAACACTTAAGATTTCTGGATGGAAATAAAAATTTTCCTTCTCTGCGATGTTTCCGATATCAGGTAAGAAGAGGTTACAGGGCATATAAGTATGCAGTGGGTTTGTACTTTTTTTCTCAGCTCTTAACAGTTTTTCCAAGGCTATCAGCACATTTCTCTGGATATTCATCACGTCTGCTTCACAGATAGGGAATGATTAGGAAGATTTAGGAAACTTTGGTAGTCCAGGATTCTTTGAAGACCTGAGGCTAGGAAGGAATGTTTTTTTTCCTCAAAAACCCAAGGATGTGCACAAGACTTTCCACCTAAGCTTCCCGTTTAATGATTAATTTTCTTCTTCTTCTGGACGTTTTCCAGAAATTAGAGATTTAATTCCACACGTTCATCGTTCATGAGTACACAGTTCAATATTTGATGGAATTTTGTCAGTCTACTGAATTTGTCGCCGTTCTTTTACAGGCAGAAATGTTCGTGTTGGTCGTTCCTGAATGGATATTTGATAACTGGTAGAGAGTATCGTCTGACCTTGAAAGGATGCACCCTGCACGCGACACGGTACATATGTAGAAAAAAAAACCAAGGATTCATATTTCATATGAATACGCTAGAATTTAAGTTCATTGGAATAATTATGAACGTATGAAAAAGAAGGCAGGGAATTTCAAGAGGTTATCGAACTAAAGTGACGCTGAATGCTTCCGAGCCTCTCTTCAGAACCACTTCCACTATTTTATTCCGGACTTCTACGGATTTTGAGATGTCACTCGGACAGAGATGTCACTCATTCACGTTACTTTCTACATTTTCGCTTCCGCCTTCAATTTCTTCATTGGTCTTGAGGGATATCATGGAGGTTTGCTGATGACCTTGAATGAGTTCGAGTATAACACCTTCTGTGAAATGCTCTCTATCCAAGAGTTTTTTTCACCACTGTGCTTTGATCATAATAAACAGCACAATCTACACAGGAAGAAAGAGCATAAAAGCCAGTTTACCTGCCTTATTTGGTGAAATCCAACAGTTAATCCAGCTTTTCCTCCCTTGCGTTCTATATTCCCGAGCTGTTTCTGGTCGGAACCTAACAGAAAAGAAGGAAGGAGCAACCTTTCGATTTTGAGCTTACACGGAGGTTCTAGATTTCTGTTGATCACTATACGGAATTTCTTTATTCCTTTTCATGGATTCGTTTGAAGGAGCCTCTCAACATTTCCTTTCTAGAATCTCAGAGATACTTTTGTATTCCACTTTTAGTACGTATCTCATAATCATTTCATTAACACATTGCGGACCACGTGATGCACATGGTGCATCACGACCTCACGTCCTCATATGACCATTTGAAGGATATATTGCTTCCGATTATGCTTTTCTGTTGGAAATTGCACTTTTATCTAACCGCATTTATCCAGTGCTACATTATTAAACACAGAAAACGACGGATCATACTGGTCTGACTGAAGCATAAACGTTAACTGACTACCCATGCAAAAATATGCTCGGTCCGCAATGTGTTAAGAGGAAAATTTCAGGAAGACTGAGCTACCTCCTCATTTAGGCTGTCTCACTCATGAGCTCTTGTCCGTATTTTGTTGTTTAATGAGTAAATCCTCGTCTGCATGTGAACCGAAGGCTGTTTCCTGGATATTGTCTATTTTCATCGTAACAGCAATGTCCTGATGAAATCATCTAACCACAGATTTCATTTTGGCATTGTTCCAGAACTGTTTTTCTATGGCCACATTTTGATGATCTGTGAGCCGACCGTCACAAATCACTTGAAAGTTGTTTTACATGAATTATGATCTCACCAACGGGTACATGGATAACTTCCTCAACTCTGGACAGCGTTCATTTTGTCGGGGTCGGCTGGAAAATTCTCTCTGCATAACCAGATCCTAAAAAGTCAAAAGCTATTCATTTCCAATTATTACCTGAAGTTACAGTATGACTACCATCCTCCTCCAGTAATTATGAGATTATTGCTGCCTAGTAATTTCATTGTTTCGGCTAATGTTCAGCTCTTCCACATCATAGCTTTTCTGGACTTTGATTTTAACGATATCTAAAGTTTGAACGAAAGAGAGTATGTACACAGTATTCCAGAAGGAGGAAAGTTTTTGATGTCCAGCTGCAAGTCCTTCTTGCAGGAACATCACATCCTTGCTGCTTGCTATTGCTATAGCAAATCCGCCTGTTGCATTTGTACTAGAGCGTTTCAATCTCGGTAGTCTTTGGCAAATCTCAGCAGTCTTTACTACATTTTAACACCATGAGCCCCGAAGATAGAAATTTGTGAGCTGAAAACTTAGAAAGACTGCAGGAAATTCTGCAAAGCTGCACAAGAAAGGGCAGAAGTTAAATACATAGTCGAATGTCGATACTCTCGGCAATGTCAAGCTGTCATTCAGTTTGACAGCACTGCCTCGTCTGAAAAGGGTTCCCAATTTAAGTTATTGCTACATCAAAGCCTCCGTTGCATTCGTGAACACTGTTCTGCACATTTTCTCTAGAATTAAGCTCTAGATTTTCACAACATGTACTTACTCGTGATCGTACTAGTGGAGTGGTCCGAAAGTTTTGCACTAAATTTTACACGCCGTAATCGTAACTCCTTGTTGGCGTTTAGAGCATCTACATCTAAGAAAGGATTTCTTATTAATGCTATTCGATCTCAATTAATTTATTGAGAAATAAAATAATTACAAAGCCCGTAATGGGAATTTAAACATGTGATTTCTTCCTCATTTATGTATCTAACTGAAAGCTTCAAAAGGATAGGTTAGTTTTTGCAGCAAAAATTTTGCTAGCAATATGAATGCACTTCCAGGAACTACCAGCCAGGCCAATTAATTCCTTTTTTGCACGGCCAAAATGATCAAAAAAGGAGTGGACATGTTTTGCAGTTCGTGTATAAAAGGGCAAAATGCGTTTCTGAAACGATGGTAGCATATCCAGGACTTTTTCTTTGAATATTTGCGGAAGTTTATGTCCTTGTCCTCAGTCCTAAAAACGCCTGTCTTCAGCGATGCAGACTCTTGTCGTTCGTAATTCTTGACACGATGGAATAAAAGTCATTGTCCGGGTTTTATCTTCCATCCATTCGTTACTTCTCCCCCAGGGCACCGCATTTAATGGCTAATAATCATTGGGAATTAATAGAAATTGGAAATATCGATGGTGATTTAGGAGAGGGGGCATTCCCTTGTTCCACATCCTCATTGACGATCGACGCTTCGGCTTCACGAAAAACCTGGAGATTTGATTAAAAAACCGAGAGATCCTACTTAAAAGTCTGGATAATGAGGAACGGGTCTGAATCCGAGGTTGAAATCGACCGCTTTTCACTACAAGTTGAGCGAAATTCCGTAGATGTTGCCCAAACAAATTCGTTTTTAGCTAGCAAATTCCTGAAGAGGGAAACGGTAGAAAGGAAAGTTTCCTTCTTGAAATCCCTGACTGTTCAAGTCACTTCGGGATCTGTTCTTTGGCATATTTGCATAAATTTAGTAGCTCAGTATGATCGAGAATCGTTCATCAAAAATTAGCCCTATCTTTACGGTCTCGACTCACTACCGCTTGAAAACTCTCCATGTATTACGGCTATAAAGGATCGATCCAGACATTTTTTGCGGAAGACTAATAAGGTCTCACTACGTAGTTCCTCGGAACAGTTCCTTGTTTCTAAGTGCTATTTTTTGCCGTCTCCCTGATTGAGTTCCTCGCTCTGCAAAGTAGTCACCAAAAACATCGGAGGATTACCGCAAAATGAGTTATTGCCTAGATGTGTGCTTGGACCACTTTATCCGGGTCGCTCAAAGGGCATCACAAGTTCCTTTTCTATTCCGATAATTCTTGCAACCTACTGAAGCAGCCTTTCGTTTTGAAGAACTTTGTTGTTTTGTCAGAGCAATAAGCTGTTTTACCAGTAATCGTTGAATAGTTTGGCAAGTAATAATCAAAATAATAATAAGGATGCTGGAAAAAAATTTAGAAGATACTCGAAATTCGCTCTGTTAAGTGAGAAGTTGACATTAATTTTTATTATTTAGATTTCACACTATACATACACCAATGTGGGTTAGTCGGAGTGCGTCAGTCGCGCGTCATACGCACGTATCCATTTGCGAGCACTTTCCATTGAGACCGATCAACGTAGCATCTAAACCCTCAGTGAAGAGAGCTTGCGGACACTGCTATGGTGCAAACGCGTGCGTATGAGCTGCGTCAGGGCTGCGACTTGGTCTATCCTTCATCATACAGGCGCACGCGCGTCAAACGCGCGCATCTTAGAGTGAATTGCCCTATGTTTAGAGTCTCTGGAGTGGCTGAATATTCTCTTATACTGCAATTTAAAAATTAATATTCTATACGTGGACCTCCCTGGATCAAATCTTTGGATAGTATCTTTCGAAAAATCGCCAGGAGGACAGCGCAAATTCATAATTCTGAATTTTATACCAAGGCAGCAAATTTTAACGAATGAGGCCCTCAAATTTCGTTAGGCCCGCACATTTTTCTTGCCTAAGCTTATTCCAATTCTGGATTGACTCCTACGTCGTCAAATAATACATATAAGGCAATACGTGTGTCGTAAAATACACACAAAAGGTCGCATTTATTCGGTTGTCCAGGCCTGAAAGCAGCGGATTCCCTTGCAACGTATCCATCTGATACGAGTTCAGGATTTATCGCTGGCCTCTTTTGAGTGTTTATATACATTCTGGAAGAATTTTGAGGTTTTCTATAGGCTTTATGACGTCATGAACATTAGTACCACTGAGTCTAGGAAGCTCTGGATAATTTTAAAGGATTTATTTTAGGAATAGTTCCAGAAAAATCTCTCTAGGGCACTACAAACACGGTGTAGTAATATGTTCATTGTTGTACATGTAAAGTAATAGAGCATAAGTGGCTCGTATATGTGGACACCTGTCCGCACTCGTCAAATCCTCGAAACGAGTCTCGAACAGGCAGTGTGGCGAAAGAGATCACTTGCGAAGAGACAGCACGGTGTCTCGTTACATTCTATGTTCTCACAATCATTTCGCACTTTCTATACAACTCATTTCATCGTCGTTTTGTCCTTTGAGGCAAATTTTCTCTATCGTGCTCCAGAATTTCAACGGCTGTACCGTATCGTAACACTTTTTTGTTCCTGAATATCCATAGTTCCATAGTTTTTCTGGCGTTCTTCCAGTAACTCATGTTGGAAGCATTCAAGCCTTAACTAGCACGTACGCTCCAAAAATTATGAAGGAAAATTCCCGCCAACATTCCATAGCCATTGGTGAGGAAATCAGCTCGTAGGGCATCCAGCCATTCTTTGAGGTTTAAAGTGGTCCCCAATGACCATCAAAAAAGTTCCTTGAACAGACCATTATCAGTTGAATACCAGTTTACAATGTTGGTACCGATGACGCAGCTGTCTGAAGTAATGAATGCCCTCAAAGTCTCTTAATTTATTAATTTCCTTGATCCAGTTACATGCATAGGTAGAGCTTCCGGGTCAATCCTGGAGTGTCTGTCCATAACATTGCTCAAATCCTTGAACAAAGGAGCTTGAAATAGAGGAGTAAATGCTGCTAAAAGCTCTTAGACCATTAGGACGCTGCCATAAACTGGTTTACTTCCTGGAAATCCATCTGAGGGCCTATTCATCGCTCAGATATATCCCATCTGAGGTAATTCGAAAATTCGAATTCGAATGCTTGAACAAGAGCGAGCAGCTGGACTCCAGGATAGTGATAGGAAAGGTGTAGGGCTCCCTCTTCAAGCAAAATGAAAAGCTTAGATCGCTCCTTATGCTGGTAATCAGATCAAGTTGATGATTTGGATCCCATCCAAAACTGAACCTATAGCTAGGGAAAAATCTGAAAAAATCGAAAAGTTTTCGGAAAAAATGTGCTTGAATAAAGGCCATAAAGCGGAAGACTTCCAAAAGTAAAATGTTGCACGGAAGTAATCCATCATACAGATTAAGTTCTTCTCGTTACTATTGTGAATGCATTACTTGCATAGATCAATCCTGGAATATGACTCGGAAATCCTTACGCCTCGCCCCACGTCCCTAGAAACGAATCCGTGCTGTGCAAAAGGGTATTAGTAATTTGTGAACTGAAATTCGACACGCGCCGAGCATGGGGAAATTTTCGAGAAAAACGAGCACGCGTTCCGGGAATACTAGCTTCGAATTTTCGTGGATCGATAGCTGGGAAAGCATTTTCGACTACAATTAGGGAATTTGTCAACATTTTGTGTTGGAGGAAAAAAAGGATATTGCACAAAATGTTGCTGTAGAGTGTGAAAGACTTCCTAAAATTTAAATTAAAAAGTTAAGCGGTAAGTTCAGGGACCACTTTAATTTAAATTAAATTAAAATGGTCCCTGAACTCACCGCGATCCTCATTTTCGTTAGAGTTCTCTTAGACCTTTGATAGTAGTGGGGGACGGGGAGGGGTGGGACAGGATAGGAAAGAGGACTCATGAAGAGGAAAAGGTTTTTATAATACATTAGCTCATTTTTAACCTCTTGACTTATTTTTTTACATAGATTAATTTCGACATTTACAAACTGCTTTTTTGTTGACGATACCAGCTTTACCTCCTCCCCTCCCCCTAGCCCCCCTCCCCCATTCCCC
>JARK01001706.1:93877-108608 GCA_000688135.1 Ancylostoma ceylanicum
CCTCCCCCTAGCCCCCCTCCCCCATTCCCCACCGAGAGTGATTTCTGCGCCCTCAAATGCTTCATAGCTGTGGCAAGTGGACAAACTTTTCAAAATGCTGCACTTATTTTTAGTACTCTCTTTACAATCCAACTATTCGCACTCCTACTTTAAAATAGAATTAAGCGTATGCACACAACAATAGTAATGTAAATATAGTAATCCATAGGTAAGCAGGTGAATTGCAAGGTAATTTTTATTTAAACTACAGATTTTTAGAGAGATCGGAATCTAGCCAGGAAAAAAACGCCCACTCACAATTACCTTACCGCGATACGGGGAAATTGTAACCCTGCAAGAATGAGCACATTGATTCAAAATTGCAACAAAGGTCCAATAAAAACCAACAGTCTGCGGCCATCTATTGTGGATTGCGCCTTGCAGTCCACGCTGTTATCAGCTGATGCATCAATCACTGACAACACAAAAATAAGATGGATAATTAGAGGGGTAGCAGTAGAAATCGTCACAATGCCACGGATGCTTTTGCTATGCGTGACTGCTCCTTCCTATGTAAATTTGATTTTCATCGATCTCCGAAGACTCTCTTTATTTTTTCTTGAACATTGAAATTTTTTTTGGCTTAGAATTTTCCGATTTCTGAGAGAGCGGTCAGGTCAGAGTATCTTCTGCTGTAGTATAATCCTCAAATGATGCAGTAGATGTGGTCGATATTCGAATATTCGAATTGGAATAACTCGAAAACTGAAACCTTCAGGAAAGGGAGAGCCCTAAGACGTTGGGTGTAAGAAAATAAGGGCTGCGAAGTTTTCTGTTTTTAGAGTATTTGGTTTTTATTATGGACCTCCGAATTGTTAGTCACATTGAGTAAATTTATTCGATTTTTACTCGATCAATTCTCAACTCTCTTGTCATATTTGCTTGTAGTAACCCGTTTCACAATGAGAAACTTTCTGGAACAGCTCAGAATATCGTGGACTTCTCTTCTTGAGAATTTACATATGTCGTGTTACTTAGCCTGGTAAATCCATGCTAATTTTTTCTCGTTTTTCTGAGTTGTGTGAACCATTTCTTACGTATTTCTGTAGAACAGTCACTCTTGTCGATCCAACTATGAACGCAAAGCCTCATAGGCCTGGATTTGGTCGACTGCTTTTCTTCTCTTATAATTTCAAACCTTCTGTTGGTTTTATAGCTAACAGTACTGATTTGCACTTCATCAATCTCTATCGCTCGATTACTTTGCTCTGAATTATTTTCATTCTTCTCGTAACTCTGTCATTCGTATAATGGTAAATGACGACCTAGCAGAATATTTTCAAGGTGGGCGTGGACGAGGACGGTGTATTTTGAAGACATGAAATTTTACGAATTTGAAGCCCATTATTTTGAGTAGAAAATTTAGGAACACATGGGAATTTTTTTCTAATTCATAGCAAGGAGAAAAAAATCCACCAATCCCATCCTCAGAAGCGATATTGCTCTCCTCCTTCTACATCCCCCTCATGTCCTTGTCATGTCCCCTTTATCGTGCAGTAGTCGTTCCAAGGATGCCAGACATGTTTTCTTAGAAGTTCAGATATCCAGAAGTTTTCTGGAGAAGAAAGTTTCCAAGGGTCACTTTACGTAATGTTTTTCTACTACTTGTAAGTTTAGGGAAAAGCACCAGAATTTGGCCAGTAGATAAGTAAAAAATTGGTTGGATAAATAAACATTAATGTGTTGCAGAATATGTAGTGATGAAAAGGAAATTAAATCAGAATGGATTTAGATTATAAAGAAAAATTGAGAAGGAAGTTTTAACGCTACCGTAAAGGCGCATTTCTCATGTTTTTCTTTTCTTTTCTTTTTTTTTTTTTTTTTTTAAGACGACCCAAAATTTTCTCTGTCAAGTGTTCTCACACATCTGAAGCTTTGAAATTTGGAGTGAGGCAGAGCAGCTATTGGAGAAGATTTCAAAACTAGTCCACGGAAATTTATTTATTTTCTTATATTAACTTATTTACTCCAATATAGGGGCGCTTTATTGGAAATAAACTGATAAGAAACTTGGAAACTCAGTTGCAAATTAAACTAGGCATTCGAGAAACAACTTGCAAATGAAAATTCCTCCAAAAAAGTGGGTGGCAGTGCATGGATTCGAGTAGTTGTGTCTTCATGACTGCACTCCTGCCGTCACAAAAACCGTCTTCTTCCAGAAGCTCACCATTTGCAAAGACGTAGCACTAAAGCAAACTCTCTGACATCTCACATCAGCAACATTCCCAGCTGTTGTGCTTGCCGCCTTGAACAATGCGCTCAAAAACGTCGTCATTGTCCGTGAGGGGCTGGAGAACAGCTGCTTGAAAAAACAGTGATAACTGATTACTGGACGAAGACGCAGAAAATGAGAAATTTCTAGGTACCTTGTGCTTCATCACCCTCATCATCGGATTTACGCCCCGTTCTCGGTTAGGTTTGTGCAACAACCGTCTGAGCTGTGAAAGAAATGGCCGGTTGAATTATTGCCGGCTCAGAGCTGGGCCTCATTTGCTACGTTTTGACGGCATCGGTGCTGATGACAAATTATGAGCAGGAGGGGAATTAGAAGAACGAAGGGCTAGCAATGCTGTGGTTCCCTATTGAGAGGTCCGGCTCTGAGGTAAGTAGGTGTCTGTGCCCGAGAGGGATGATCTCACAAGCAAGGATCTAAGCCAAGCTGAATTTGAAAACATCCATAGTTCTAAGTTGTGAGGTCCCTAATGGAAACTCAGGGATTCTTTTCTTGGAACTAGCACCACATCTCTGCAATGCATTCACCGTTAAATTCTTTTACCGCTTAGCTAATATTTTAGGCATATTGGCATGTTGTGATACTGGTATTAATCCAATGCTTAATGACCGTTTGTGGACTGGTGAGTCTTTAGGGATCGCTAAACACTTCCTGAAATTTCGGGAATTATTTGCATTTTCCGCCATCATTCGATGTCTGGCTCGAAAATGCCGAAATTTTACTCTAATATAAATTGGTTTCTATGATTCCTGGAGCTGTTCCAGGATTTTTCGCTATTTTGACACAAAAGCATTCGCAGAAAACCCTTTGTGAACCTGGTTTTACGAATTCGCCAGAGTAATTGCTTCTCCTAATTGTTCAAGGGTTACTCAGCCAGTTTCACCAGTTCCCAAACCCATTAAAATTTCCTTTACAACAGATTTACACACTTAGAGATGGATTTATCCCCCCATGTGGTCCCCCTCCATATTCCTAACAAATGCCCACGACATTTTCCCAACATCAACTCCTTCCCGCTGGGAAAATGTTCAAAAAACGCATTTGTTGGCAACAGGACGTTATGCGGAAGATCCAGGTGCTGGTCCAAAAATCCTCCCCCGCGTGGACTCTGGGCTGGCTATTCAGGAGGTCACTAGCGCAACCTGATGCCCTCGTCACAGCCCACTGTTTACCACTTAACAAATTAGGTGTCAATAGGGTAGCATTCAACGATAAACTGTCGACCAAGTGCAATACATATGCTTCGTATCTGAGGCAGAAACGAGATATTTACTTATTTATTTATTTATTTATTTATTTATTTATTTATTTACTTTTTGATCCACTGACCCATGTAATTAATTGAATAAACTGTTGATTCTGGAAACGGAAGGAACGGACTCTCGCATAATCCGGAAGAAACGGACTCTCGCATAATCCACAAACCATGGACGTTGTTGTTTCCACAACTAAATGCAAGCGAAAAGTACACAATGCAGCCCGAGACGTGAAATTTCAAGGATCACCTGAGCAAACCCTAACTGTGGATTTGTGGATTTCGAAGAGATTTTACCCTAACTATCCCAACGCCTTGTTTTTGCCCTTCATACCTATATACCGCAAACCGAAGACGTGTCCACTTTTCCACCGAACAATTAGGATTAGTCCAGCAGATCCGTGTTTTTTGGTGGTCCCGCCGTGACATTAGGGCGGTGTCGGAGACTGACGCCGTCGTGCTACTGACCGCCGAACCTCCGCTGGGGACGATCGCTCTCCGAATGTGTCTGAACGCGCCCACACGTGTTGAAAAGGGCTCTCACGGGACGTGCACGGTGCACTTAGTGGCTGGCGCTAACGAACAGATGAAGTAGAGAAGAAAATCGAACAATATCAAGACTTGGATCGGAACTTTGTACGAGTATGAATGGTTTAGATAAGGTGCAAGGATGGAATTTCTACAGTGGCTAAGCTTTAGAGGAAGCAGGAGGAATCCTAAGCTCCTGGAAAGAGCATCAAGGAAGTCACGTGAAAGAATCACCTCCGTTATAAAAAAAATCCTTCCACACTTTTCCTGGAATAAGCATGGAATTTATTCTCTTCTGATATACGTAAGTGCGTTATTCTGGCCATCCCATCTTCCCCGTTAATCTTCCAACAAATCCGTGAAAAGCCCGGACGCAGCAAGAATTCATAGACACCAGCCCAAGAACACCATAGATCGCGCGATGCCGCATTGTTCTATGCAGCCGACATAGAAGTGAATACATAATTCCCAAGCAAAAGACAATCCTTGAATTATTAATCAGTTAACGTTTGGATGATGTCCAAATATTACTTGTGGCGGGATCCACGAATTTTTTTCCGGAAATGCTTGTGGCGTACCTGAGAATCCAGAGAAAATGAATCTATCAAGAAAAAAAGAGAGCTTCGTTTTGATGAATTTATTATTGCAAAGGAAGGGAAATCCTGAAAGGGTTGCTGAAGTGCAGCAATTTTACCAAGGAAACAGTTCTATTCTGGAGTAACGAGAATATTGCAGGATTCCCGAAGGGTTCTGTGAGCCCCACAATACTGTTGCTGGTTGAAAAGCGTTGAAGCATGATTTATCCACAGAATAAATTGTCTTTTATTCAACAAGGGAATATTGTTACATACCTGGACCAAAAATGAAGGAGCACAGGATTGCTAGCAGCAACTGTAAGCCGGGATTGCTCAGGAAGACACTGTAGCTCCTGTAACTCCTCTGATCAGCTGCTCGTTGCTTCACCGACCTTCCTTCGGGAAGGGCATTGTTTTCCCAACGGGGAATCCATTTCTACAACATTTGCCTGCTGTGCAGCGTCCTGGATCACTTTCCTCAGGGGCCAGATATATGAAGCTACTACTGACCAACTTCTTCAATGTATTAGTAAAGTAGTTAATTGTTAAGCTGCGAATTACCCTTCTCAGGAATTGGAAATGTGAAACACGAGGGGGAATGCCCACGATAGAGTACATTAACTAAGGTAGAAAAAGGTCTGAGGCTTGGAATCAGAAATAGATAAGGATCCAGGAACTCCCTCCTGGATGTTAGAGAGGACCGAACTGAGTGAAAGCCATTGAGGGTCGCCAATGCTTGCTTTTGAATCTATAGGTTTTCAGTGGATTCTGGGCTTCCAGAAGAAACTTATGATTGTTTGGATAATTTTTCTTTACGAGACGACGATCTTTTCATAGTTCTATAATCCGAACACGATATTCACCCCGCTCTGGACTGACCTGTTTTATGCTATCACTAGTAAGAATCACAGGATTCCGAGAAAAAGCACCTATATTCTGGTGTCGTAATAACGTTACCCATTTTGTTCTCGGCTTACACAAATGCCCGGCTTTGCAGTGCAACTTTTTTCCTGAATAGGAAGCGAGGAAAGGTAATGAACTACAATTTGCCTGTCGCTGCATTTGCGACAAGATTTAGTTTTGTGGGCACCCTTGGGGAAGGTGCACTTGAACTTCTGGAGGGAGAAGGGCGGGCAAGTTCATCTATTTTCTTTGCTACCAAGGTTAATGGTAGAAACTCCTCAGTCTGGATCTTTTTAGAATGGATATATTTAAGTAAGCAAGAAGGAAGACGGTGGAGAGATTCCATAAATTCGCATTATTTTTTATTTGGTAAATGCAATCAAGCGAAATACGTTTGTTTAAAAGGTCTAAATCATAAAGTATGCTCGAAACGTTTTGAAGCCATCATCTTATCCTTTGGATGTGGTAACCCACTATGGCGGTACCTACCGCTCACAACGAAAAATCTGGAACACGTTCAATAAGCAGTATTGTTAAAGTTAGCAGTACGTGAGTAGCTAGTACTACATATTGTAGCCAACACTATTTGGCTCACATCGCCTCATTTTAGCGACCTCAACTCAGATTCACAAATCCTTAGCCATATTCAACTAGTTAGCACGACTTCTAGGGCAAGATTCTGACATATCTGCTTACTAGTATCTTTCCTCTCCACATAAAAGCAACAAAGCTTCCACTTTCCCGACGCCAACCAGCTCTATCCGTGGCTCCTCAGTTCTCTGACTTCTTACTGGGTATCATTCTTGGCACCCTCTTTCGATCATTCCTTCAGACGTACTGGATAAATAAATAAATAAATCAATAAGTAAATAAGTATGTTGAAACTGTAGGAGAACTACAACTTCGGACGACTGCGGAGACTGCATTTTCTCACCACTTTCTCTAGAATAAACAGAAAAAAAAACACTGGAAATATAAAGAAGTCTTATTCCTGTGCTAGCCAATGTGGTTCTATGATCATTTTCTCGCCTATTTGTTGTTCATTCCTAGAAATTCTAATTTCTTGATTACTGCCATCCTATGTTTTGTTTCTCACATCCTTGGCTAGCTCTTAGTGGCACCTCATATGAAGATACAGCAAGGCTACATATGACTAATTTATTACCCTCATAGAATAGTGAGCACTTTAAATAGACAATTTCAAAATTTCTTCACCTTCGTTAGACGTTTCGGCCCTGACCTCAGGATTGAAGCGTATCGAAATCCAAGCTTTCTGGTAGTCATTGAAGCTACTTATCAGGGAAGCACAATGGTTAAGGAAGCTTCTTGATGCCTAAGCAACTGCCCCTAAATATCTCGTGTGAATCCTGGATTTTCCCAAACTGTTTCTAAGTATCCCGGGTGACTCTTCGATTCGATTTGGTAGGTTCTACATCAACCCTTTAAAGAGGAAGTCGCCTTGAGGTTTATTTATTCCTCCATGAGCCAATAAGTTGCGTCTGGAGCCTAATGGACAATCCTAAGAGCAACAAAAGATTCCTTGGCAACTGAGCGCACATTCAAAAAGGGCTACTAATTCCGTGAAATAGATCAGTAGGCCAGTGGAAAAAACTGAATTATTGCGTCTCTCGTCGGCTGTTCATGAGAGATCCTAAAAGCGCAGCAGAAGTGATTAACGACATGTTCAGTTTCTTTTCCTCTCGACTGCTTAGCTGCAGGATTTGTTTCAGTTCTATAAATATTAAATAATGCTCTCTTTGTTTCACCTTTTGAACAAATGCAGAGTAACCAGTTCTCTGGTATATGGTACATAATTCATCAGAGCAATTCTAGCAAAAGCCAGTCGTTCGCTAGTTTTTCTGGTGTAAAAAACATTGTACTAGGTACACAAAGTTTCTCTAAAAACCCGGACATTTTACTGCAACGATGGGTTAGGTATTAAATACCGGAATTATTTAAATAATTTCTATTATAATAGGAAAAAAGGAGGAAAAACCGTGCGGAATCGAAAGTTTAGGCCAAAGCATCGCGGCGCTGCGTATCGACAATGCGGCTAGAGTCGACGCGCAGAGAGGGCCTAATTTTCGTGCATAAGGACCTTAATTTTTAATATAGTAGGATGACTAGGCTACTTTTTATAAGTAGAGGCAGTATCTATAGTTGTTTCGCGAATTTGAAAACTATATGGCTTAAAAACTAGGGAAAAGCTAGTAAACTTGTGAAAAATTTCGATTTAAAATTCGATGAGTAATTGTATTATTAGAGCAAAATGCTTGAAAATTAGAAAAATCCTGGAACCTCACTCATACTGAGGTAATGAGTTGCTTGGGAGGGCCTCCACGAGCAGTGTCCCGTTCGTGCGATGGTTATTACCCTTTTATTACATGTGTACACCCACTGCGTTGTCCTCACTGGAATTTTTTTTCACATCCAGGAATATTTTAGTTGACTCTGTCTATGATCTGAGCATCTCTGGGACTGAGTGCACCACTGAGATTACCCAGCGTAAACGTGCTGACCCTTGTGTTAATTAACGATAAGTATATTTGGGTGGTGTCAACACGTTTACCCTCGGTAATCTCACCGAAACAAGTGGTTCTTGGGAGCTCAGCTTTTAATGTGAGCGATGGTTTAGAGTGATAGAGCTAATTTGCTGGAAGAATCCGATTTTCTGAGTGATCTACTATAGCGAGATTCATGAACCTTCCGGGAAAGATCCAAACCACCCGTCCTTCCAGAATGGACGACTTTTCCGGATTATATGTGATATATATTTCTATCCTGACTAATAGTTGTCATCGTTACTTGAGACAACTTGCTCGAACAACGTATCGGCCTCTTTTGCTAGGGGAATTTGAAGGATGCTGGCAAGATCCATGAACGTTTTCCTGGAATTTTGTGATCTTCATGGTCTTCAGAGATGGAAGAGTAATCCGGATAAGGAATGACTACGTTGTACTTGGAAGATTTGCCTCAGTAAAAATGTGAGGTTATGGTAAATACAGCAAGCTGTAACAGACTCTGTTAGAAGATTCAGGAAGAGCGGGTATTCCAGAGCCTTCCCGGGAACGTTCATGAATCCCACCACGAGTAAATCACAACTTTCCGGGAATTTTCATGGATGCCACTACTTGCACGCTCGTACGATCGTACCGTATTCGTAAACAAGACGTATCCAACGAATAGACAGCAGTTTCAGGACACCATCCAAGTGACGACGATCGCTGCTGCTGGAGCTATGGGCGGTCGCGGTGCCGGCGGCGGCGGCATCGTTTCGCACCTCGGCTACGCGGTCACGCCCACGTTGGCTCCGACGGCGGTTGCTTCGATGCCAATCGCCGGCAGACGTGGATCATCTGTTCGACAGTCAGATAAAGCCACTCCGGATCGTCCGCCGGCCGACAATTCCAAGCAGGACTCACTCGATGATCGAGCATCATCGAAACTTACGCTCGATGATGAGTTATTCGACATTTTGTACGCATTCGGGTGAGTTCGATGGTAGCACCGTCATCACGTCTTCAGTACTTTTTATGGAACCATTACGGTAGCATACCGTGTCCACTTTTGTGATCTACTCAGCGTTACCCACCTGATAGATGCATTGGTCATGGGGTAACCCGATATTGGCGGACCACCTTTGAGTCCACGCGAACGGCTAACTCTCATTCGCTGGCGGTTCAAATTGTGGTTTTTCACTTAAGCCATTTCACGCTCATTTAGCGCTCTATATCCTGGGCATTTGAGCTTTTCATGGTATATGATCGCAAAATGCTACGGAAATGGGTCTTTGTGCTTTTCTTTATGCCTTTATACCTCATTCCATCCTAATGGCATGTGCTCGCACCCATTATGAAGTGCTAATTCGCCCTACATTAACACTGGTTAGATTTCGAGGAAAATTTTCCCATGGCTTTGGTGACCTCTTTTTATTCCTGCGAAATGATTAAGTATTCCTGGATATTCGGCTCTTCGAGTTCCTGAATTCGTGAGTTATCCTTTGTCGTACATCCGACGGTCCATTGGCATGGCAGCATTATTCTGCTCTTCAAACATGGTATTCTACTTTTCAATCCTCAGGATTACTCGAGTTTTCTTCTTGTTCATCGATACTTCAATAAATTAGTCGTAGTCAATACACAAGCGCCACATAACAATAAATAATAGGCTCTCTACAGGATCTGTAACCCTCAATCCATGCTGAAATCTATGGCGCTACCTTTCATTACTACTATGGTGAATAAGTTGGTCCAAAAGTCCTGCGCCAAATACCACTCTTTTTTAAAACAACCATGATATTACTGTTCGTGGATGGAACTTGGTCTGCTAATCTTTAAAGTTGAGAAGTCGTAGAACATTCCCCGCATTCTATTGCCAAGGAATTTCGGTCCGAGATAAAGAATATCCGGATCGAAAAATAAACTTTGGTCTAGGACTTTCGGACCAACCTAATGCAGTGGTAAATCACTGGAGTCACTCTAACCACTGTAGTTGTATGTACAACATAACTGTGACTCAGTTATTAGTCAGTTTCCACATGCCCTCTCGGATTTATTGCTTTTTCCTTTTGCGAAAAGTTTTGTTTTCCTTCTCACTTGCTCGAATATGGACCATCCTAGAAATTGCAGATTATGCCAGAATTTCAACAATCACCTGGACGCTTTCTGGATTCTCCTTCCCTATCATCACTAGTTGATTTCTGTCCCGGTATTACCACATACCTGGATAACCGGGAGCAGAACCGAGAGGTTCCAGAATAGTAGTGCTTCCTTCGCTTTACTGGACGTTTTCATGGATATTCAACTATTTTCGAACGTTGTTAGGACTACTCCTCTCATCGCGTCCCATTCGTGCGGAGTACATCATAACGTTTTTTTTTTCAACATTTTATAACTTTTTGACGGTGGTTTTGCAATTTTGCACTACTGCTGTACTTTTGCAACGAAATTTCATGCCAATAAATAACGGCGATTCTCTGGAAAAAAGTAGCAATGCAAGCGAAGTTGTTCTTGCAAGTTCCTGCACGTTTTTCAATGAGTCACACTGTTTTTCGGAATGTTGTAGGAAAAATATCTGGGCTGCTTGGTTCGTTGCAGGTGATTATTTCTGGAGAAGGTTCTTCTCTAGTGCATTTATAGCCATGTTTTACCTAAATTCTGGCGTTAGAATCACTAGGCGAGGGGAAAAAGAGTGTGAAATTTGTTTATTTATTTAACTAATTGATTAATTGTTTGTTTATTTACAGAATACACCACATTAGTGCACCATCATAAATCCTTGTAAATTTTTACTCTTTCCTGAAAAATTTACATGGACTTCGATTATAACTGATCACGGATTTTGTCTCACAATTGCTATCAGCTCCCTGCTTTCGCTAAGAAATATGTTAGGATCTTTAGTACAATACAGCCCATAACTTTTGCGAAAAAAACGGTTTGCGACAGATTAATCCGTCGCCGACGGATTAATCGCGAACAAACCGTCGCAGTACTGTAACTCCTTTTAAAATCGAGCTTTTCAAATTCTGAGCACATTTTCGGATTCCTTATCAAAATTGGAGTTGAATGACATAGGAAACCGCTTGAATTTTAAATCAAAAAATTTTATTTCTTCAAAAATTTGAAATTTTTAAAAATCTCAGCGACGGAGTCAAAAACTGAAAAAACGCTGGAAATTGCACAAAACCTCGAGAACTGAGTGTTTCCTAACTCACTCACGAAGTTCTGATCAACACCTACCCTATTTTGAAAAATTTCATGCATGTATAATTCCGTGTTATTTCTACGAATTTCCGAAGTTTGACACTTCATATCGGCCTCAGCATTTTGGCTGTTGTTGAGTTAGTTGGCACTCGTTCAGATCAAGATCTTCTCAACAGGAATGTTTGGTAAAAATGTCTGATCCTCTCATATTTCTTGGGAAAATTCCTCTCAAAATAGTAATGATCGGCTATTTTTGGAAAATATGCCGTTTTATCCTCGACCATAAGAGGGAAACGGTGCTAGCGGAACGCTTGAAATTCTCCGTTTTAGTAAATTCCGCACCCTTCTAGCGTAATCTCGGCTCAAGGTGCAGTAACCACCAGCTGTTTTTTGAATGTAACCTGGTTTAGACTGTGAAAAAACCAAAAATTCGTGGAAATTCGTAGTCATTTCAGTCACCAATATGAAATCAAATAATTTGTACATTTTTTGACTCCCTGTGATGTGGGCTTTTCAAAAATATAAAAATTGTCTACTAATCTGGCAGGAACTTCACCTCTGATTCCAGACAGGTCATAATTAGGCAGAGATGTATTCGCGCCGGCAGGCCCGGACATACTGGCGGTCATCCCGGAGGCACATTCACACCTACGAGACATCGCCTAATTTGAATATCAGCAGGAATGTTCAAAGAACATAGCAGATGACGAAACTACTAAAAATCCTTGAGTTTCTCTGAGAAATTGAAAAAATCAGTGGAAAGGACAGGAATTTTCTGGATTTATTGAAAATTCTCGGAATTTCTTCGGAAACTCTGAAAATCATTTAAATTCACATGGTTCAAAGCGAGTTTTTGGAAATTATCAAGTTTTTCTGATAAATCGCATGAAATTTGTGAACGTCCGTGAAATTCACAAAACAGTATGAAATTACAGGGAATTCTTAAGATCTTTTGAGAAATTCCGAAAACACGAAGAGCTGAGTTGCCAAAAAATCTATGTATACCTAATGAATTTAAGTGATTTTCAGAGTTTCCGAAGAAATTCCGAGAATTTTCAATAAATCCAGAAAATTCCTGTCCTTTCCACTGATTTTTTCAATGTCTCAGAAAAACTCAAGGATTTTTAGTAGTTTCGTCATCTGCTATGTTCTTTGAACATTCCTGCTGGTATTCAAATTAGGCGATGTCTCGTAGGTGTGAATGTGCCTCCGGGATGACCGCCAGTATGTCCGGGAATTTTTTTGGTTTTTTCACAGTCTAAACCAGGTTATATTCAAAAAACAGCTGGTGGTTACTGCACCTTGAGCCGAGATTACGCTAGAAGGGTGCGGAATTTACTAAAACGGAGAATTTCAAGCGTTCCGCTAGCACCGTTTCCCTCTTATGGTCGAGGATAAAACGGCATATTTTCCAAAAATAGCCGATCATTACTATTTTGAGAGGAATTTTCCCAAGAAATATGAGAGGATCAGACATTTTTACCAAACATTCCTGTTGAGAAGATCTTGATCTGAACGAGTGCCAACTAACTCAACAACAGCCAAAATGCTGAGGCCGATATGAAGTGTCAAACTTCGGAAATTCGTAGAAATAACACGGAATTATACATGCATGAAATTTTTCAAAATAGGGTAGGTGTTGATCAGAACTTCGTGAGTGAGTTAGGAAACACTCAGTTCTCGAGGTTTTGTGCAATTTCCAGCGTTTTTTCAGTTTTTGACTCCGTCGCTGAGATTTTTAAAAATTTCAAATTTTTGAAGAAATAAAATTTTTTGATTTAAAATTCAAGCGGTTTCCTATGTCATTCAACTCCAATTTTGATAAGGAATCCGAAAATGTGCTCAGAATTTGAAAAGCTCGATTTTAAAAGGAGTTACAGTACTGCGACGGTTTGTTCGCGATTAATCCGTCGGCGACGGATTAATCTGTCGCAAACCGTTTTTTTCGCAAAAGTTATGGGCTGTATTGTACGGCACCATTTCTAGGCAAAATATTCAACTCATTATGTGATTTTGAGCTCTTTTGTTCCGTTTATTCAGTCCGGAAGTCCTAATGCCCTCAGGGCATGGGCAAGCTCGGTAACAAAGTAACACTGCATGTGTTTCAATTGTATTTAGATCTTACTAATACTCCCAGACAGCGGCTAGAAATTTCCTTTTTTTCCTTTGTTTTTGGTAATGATTTTGGACAAACCTATTTTTCTATTCTTTTTTTTTGCTAGGTTTTTTTTTTGCTAGAATAAATACGCTTCCATACATCACTATTATCTTATCTCTATTATCTCTAAGGTCTCTTCTATCTCGTAACCATATTTTACACTTTTATTTCCCTTTTTTCTAGGTTTTTTCCTCTATGTGACTCCCATGAGAGTGATTAAAATCCTAATCGCGTTATATCCTTCCCATCATATCGACGACTAAAGTCCTCATTACATGTCTACTTCCTCTATTCTACTGGAACATGCTCTTTACACTGAATGTCATGCGATTCGGCTTTAATGGCTGTTGAAGTCGGTTTTGCTTTGAAAATCGGCATGCTAAAGTATGCGGAGATTCGGCAACGCCCTTGGATTTCAATTTGAACGCGCTCATGACGTGGAAGACGTTGACAACTGCTACGGACCAGTGACGCCGTTGCCAGCATGGAAACGTCGGCTTCGTTTGACGATTTTTATAGTGTATTGATCGAACAGTGTATTAGATGCACCAGATATTCGAATACTCGATTTCGATATTCGATTTCGAACAAGTCCAATAGTGAAATGTTCAAAAAAGGAAAAGCCGTAGACCTTTGGGTGAAAGAAAGTGAGGGCTGTGGAGCCTTGTGTTTTCAGAGTATTTCACGTTTCGGATAGAACTTTGAATTATTAGTCAAATTGATTAGACTTATTTTATTTATTCATTTATTTATTTATTTATTTATTTATTTATTTACTTATTTATTTATTTATTTATTTATTTATTTATTTATTTATTTATTCAATTGATAAAAATCAACGGTGCTCCAGAATATCAGAGAAAGATCATGGAAATTCAGAAAATGAGAATACGAATACGAAAGCAGAAAATATCACTGTTCCTCCAAAAAAAAATTATTATTCCGATTTCATTCGGTAAATACTATACAGCTATACATTACCAGTAAATCGCACTAAATCTGTCAGTTTTTAAGAGACAATTAGTTCTACCACGAGATGGAAAGACATTGATCATCCCGTGATTGTTTTTGAATCTCGCTCCTGGTGTTGCCATAAAGTTGCGAAGAAAGTGTTTTTCTTTTAATCGAAAGAAGAAAAAGAATAAAGAAAACAGAAAAATATCAAGAGCGAACCCTTTTTAGTGCGTAATTCATGTCATAGAATGCAGATAAGAGTTTAAATCCTGAAAATTCACGGATTTAACCTTGAAATCGAAGAAGCCTAACTGTCTGCCTGACATTTTTTTCATGGAAATACAGTTTGCTTGCTGTTTATTCCTGTAGGTGGGGGGGGGGGGG